>CM068758.1:12167528-12284724 GCA_035084275.1 Hydrolagus colliei | reverse complement strand
TCACACAAACGAAAGTAGTTGTTGTTGACGCATCGCAGGCGCTATAAAGTCGCTATAAAGCGCTCGATTTGTTACTGCGGCACTAACGCAGGTTCACCTGCATGCAAATACAATATTCCAGGTTTTATTTATTGAAAAAAAAGGAAGTTGATAGAATCGGGAATGTAGGAGGTGTGCGTACCATGTTTCTGGGGTTATTTAATTAATTATGAATGACTTATTATTTAAGTACTGTATTAATTATTTTCCCCCAGAGTCCGGCAGCTCAACCTGGACAGTGAGAGTACGATATTGGTTGCAGTTTGTCTCAGGGTGTTGGCTTGATGAGGGAGGTGATAGGGCTGTGTGTGCATGTGGGGGGGGGTGGGAAGAGGGGGGTTGTGGGTATAGGAACAGGTTGATGGTGTTTTATATAAGCTTCTCATTATACCTAGTATTGCTTCTCCTCTGAAGATCCCACCACTGCTCCAAAATTTCACAAGTTCCCTCAATGGCACTGACACAGTTATTAAACGGCAAACACATTAATCACAGTTATGGCAGCTCACAGCTTCTGGTGCGTGGTTGTTGTAGACTCTGTTTGTCTGTCAGTGGGTATGTGTGTGTACGTCTATTGTGTGTGTGTGTGTCTCTTTCTCTATCTACGTGTATGTGTCTTTGTCTCTGTGACTGTGTGTGTGTATGTGTGTCTCTCCCTCTGTGACAATGTGTGTGTGTGTGTGTGTGCGATTGTTTCCCTCACTATGATAGTGCTGGTTATATACACCAATGCCCCGCTTGTCGGCCTTCCCAATTCCTCCCTCCGTAGGCTGCAGGTCATTCAGAACTCATCATCTAGGTCCCATCAGTCACCCCAAATCCCCTCCTTTCCTTCCACCCTCCCCGATCCCGACCTCAGCTCGGGTCTGAAGCATTGACTGTCCAGTGCCTTGGGACGTCCTCCCGATGTGAAAGGCGCTGTACACAGACACACAGACAGACACACATTGAAGGAGTAAGCACAGACAGACAGACAGACAGACAATCTCAGAGTCACAGAGAGAGAGAGAGAGAGAGCTTTTGAATGGGGATGTGACCCCTTTACGTCAGTGTGTGTGTCTGGGGGGGGGGGGGGGTGTGTGTGCGGAGGGGAGGGCGGGGTGTGCTGTCATTTTAACATCACACGCTTTCGCAGCAGTGATAAATTGCGGAGTGCCTCACAATGCGTGGAGAGACTGTCAAACAATCAGCTGCTATTTCCTCATGTGGAAATCGACCCCTCCCCTCCCACTGAAAGTCGGTGTGTTGATGTCCAAATTTCAACGAGATTCTGGCTGATGGCTTTGATGTCTCACTCGGTTTGTTTGGGATCCCGGGCCATGATAAACACTACAGCTGCACTCGGTGGGATGAATTGTGACCCTCGAGGTTGAGAGAAGGAGAGGGTTCTTTACACCGCGCTCGGTTTGTCCTGAAAGCAAACGGACTGCTTTATAAATAGTTGTTCCGTTTCTTTTGCGCCAGGGGAGAAACTAGTGCCTGGTCTGATTTCACTTTTGTTTAACCTGGTTTATGCTCAGGTATGTTTCTTGCACATCGTTTGCACAAATCCCTGTATTTCACACACACACACACACACTCACACACACACACACTCACACAAACACACACTCACCGTGGAAATGTTCCTCAGTAACGTCTCACTGCGTCGATTTTCCAGCTTCTCAAGACTTTCAGTTTCAGCCACAAATCGGCCATCACGTCCTGGGTTCACAGCACTTTGAGATGTCTCAACAACGTGATCAGGCCCTATATCAAATTCAAGGATTATTATTATTAGTAGTATAGAGAGTGAGGAGATCTGGAGGCAGAGGAACATAGGAATTGTTGGACAAAAAAAAGAACAAGGTCCATCTTGCTCTCCTACCATCCTGGAAGCAGTCGCTTGCTACAATAATGTCGATGTGGATAGCAGTTAATTCTGTATGGATTAGTCTATAACAGGGTGGAGAGCTTTGGGAACCTTAGAACCAAAGTTGCTTGGTTCTGCAAAAGAGTTTGATTCTGAATTTTGTGGGCGAAACCTTAGGCAAGTTTCCTTACTCCACGGCTCTGTTTACCTAGCAGTAGGTAGGAACCCAGTTGTTATTCGATTGGTGGATTGCTTTCCCGATATAATAATCCCTCACTCAATTCAAAGCTGTTTGTGGGACCCTGCTGCCTTGTTTTGCCCATAAAATACAAAATATACACTTTACAATAGATATTCTGTGAAGCACTTTGGGACGTCTCAACGACGTGATAAGACGTTATATCAAATGCAAGGATTATTTTCATTATTATTACGAGACACTAAACCAAGTCCCTATCTGTCTTGACAAAACCCTAGATGAAGTATGAGTATGATAGCGTTAAGAATTTGTAAGTTATTTGAGAGGCTGAGTGAAGGTGGAAGGATTCTTGCTTTGCCGCAGCACCATGCATGGTGTGTATATCGAGGAGGTCAGCATTCAACAATGAAGGGGTACAGATTGATGAATAATCTGGAGAATTGTCTTTGCAGATTTGGAGAGCATCTTTACAGATGTTTTCTCCTCGGAGATAGAGGGAGGGTCAGCTGAAGTCTAGCTCTCGCAAGAGAATTTTTTGTGTAAGGAAAAAAAAGGAAGAAATTATTATTCTTAAATAAGGTTTGGTTACAATAATCCCTACATTTGATACATCGTGGAGGCATTGCCTCAAAACATTTCATAGGATATACGACAAAGTGTAGTGACTGAATGTTGTGGGTGGTACGGCAACTAATTTGCGCACAGCAATCAAACCCACAAAGGAGTGAGTGACCGACCAATTTTAATTGGGCAAATGTTGGCCAGGACCCTAGGAGAGAGAAACTCCCTTCTCTATTTGAATAGTATTGTGAGATATTTAATGTCCACCTAGACCTGTGGATGGGATCTGGGCTTAATATCATATCTGAAACATAGCGACACTGACAATGCAGTGCTCTCCCAGCACCACACTGGAACACCAATATAGACTATACCAGTGCCAAGTCACCATGAAATCCGTAACCTCCGGAGAGAATCATGTGTTAATGTAAAATTTCTCCGGCCATAAATAGGGACACTTTAATAACAGTGCTCTTTTACTCCAGATAGTTATTTCAGCCACAAAAGCTTATCTTGCGCTTAACATATTATTCCTGTTCAGATGAAAAGAAGGAAAAATCCAGATTAAAGTTGCTGTCAAGGGAACCTTAACAGACCATGTCTGTTATTCCTTGTTCCTGATCTACTCAGGACCAGTTACTGATCTCTTTCTCCATTTGCACCAATGTCTATGTGGATGTGGCTTTCTGATCTTCCTGTGATATACAGAAGTTGATGGACTGTGATTCCCATTTTATCTCTCATTTGAATTATCACTGGCTCTGATCCTGTTCTGACCAATATCTAAATCCAAGTTAAATTGCATGAGATGTGAGTGCCCCCGGCCTGCCCAGTTACTGATGTGAATGGTGCAATACAAATGTAATTTGTTGTTGTTTGGGTACTGCTCTAGTCTAACCAGCTAAATTGTCTATCCAGCTATGACCACCCTACACATTAGGGCTTTGACTGCAGGGTTAACAGGAGCTGGTCTGCTCTTCCAGGTCCTGCAGACAAGTCAGGCTGAGCCGGGCTGACATCGGTAGTGCCCTGGAATACTGCAGACCTGCCTGCCTCAGGATCCAGACTAGAGACCGTCACTGAGGGCTGGCTCGATTCTGACATTTCATTGGCAATCATGACGCATCAATACAGTGCTGAAGAGTGTGATGTATTGTCAGAAGTTCTATTTTTTTCAAATTAGATTAAGTCTTGCCTTTGGAGGACTAAATCTTTGTAGGACATCCTTCCAATGTGAATGGCACTGAACCAAATGTAAGGATTATTATTCCATTCCAGTTGTAAGTTACTTTCTGCCAACGAAAACCTAATTCAATAGTATATTTCCCAAACCACAGACTGATTGGTGACTGTATGGTTCAATACCACAGCTACTTGAACCTTCACATGCACATCAAAATCTCTATAGTATTTACAGAGGAGATATTCTGATATGCCGTGTGCTGTACTTGTGTGCTCTCACTGAATATCTCTGAAAGGCTTAATAACTATCCTTTCAATCTCACTTGGGGTCACCTTCCCCCACCTCAACTCCTCCCTCCCACCCCAACTCCCCACCCAAAACATATTTCCAGCACCTCCGTGAAGCACTTAGAGATATCCTCCCGACTTGGAAGGTGTTGTATCAATGTCAATTGTTTGTATGCATTCATTTTCATGCATTAGTAGAGAAAGACCAATACCAGGCTAATAGCAAAAACAGAAATTGCTGGCAGCACTCAGCCATTGAAATTGGTTACAGTTCATTTGGGATAAGATTATTTTGCCAAACGGGGTCTCTTCTGGCCACAAATCTGTGTAGAAATCCTTTGGAATATTGTTCGTAACTAGCTAATTTATTCAGGAACACTTTGGTCCATTGCCAAGTATGGGGAACGTAAATATTATTAGTAATATCGTGGAGTACTGTATCTCAATAGAGCACTCGCCTCACAGGTGAGAGACCTGGGTTTGACTCCAGGCAGGAGGCAAACCATGGGCAAGTTTCCTTACTCCACACACCTCTGTTTAGCTACCAGTAAGTATGAACCCGGTTGTTAGGTCAATTGGTAGATCGTTTTCGCCAGGGTAAATAATTCCTTAAAAAATAAATAATAATAAATTGGTCACTCAATCCACTACAGTTTGTGGGAACACTGCAATGCACAATTGGCTTCCCACAAAATATACAGTCAATTCAACCTTACAGTATATTCTGTGAAGCATTTTGAGATGTCTGGAAGAAGTGATAAGGCGCTATATCAACCGCAAGGATTATTATTATATTTCATTCAAAATCCTGACAAAGAAAAAGAAAAAACCTTTGCCGGTTCAGGTAGATGTTAAAGATCCCATGGCTCTATTGGAAAAGAAAAGGGAGTTTCTCTCTCCCAATGTCCCAGCCAACAATCTGCCAGAGAAAATTGGTCCCTCACTCCACAGCTGTTTGTGGTAACATTGCCGTGTGCAAATTGACTGCTGCATTTAACTTCACAGGTGCCATATGAAACATGAGAATTATTATCATTATCAAATGTATATATTCGTACATACAAATGTTCACAGATGTGGAAAGTAAACCTGCAGAGTTTGTGAACTACCTTCACACGTACCAAATGCCTTCATCTGTCCCATTTCCATGCCAATCTAGACAGCAAACCAGGGCAGGCAGTGTACCTACAGACTGATGGTAGCTTTCCTGCTCCTTGCACACGATGATGTCTTGCTGGGTCGGACTCCCTCCTGCGTTGTTTTGTTAGAGAGAGCAGCAGAGAGCTTGACGGACCTTGACCATAACGCAACCATTTCAACCTAATTGCATATCATTAAAGGTTAAAACAACCTCCCATTTTCATCTCTCGCAAATCAATCCAGAGCCACTCACAAACAGACAAGTGTCACAGGACAGATTGCTCAACAGCTGTATTGTCACAGGTGTGCCAGCTGACGGGCTGCCACCATATCGTGGAATGGTAATGTGCCTTTTGCTGGCTGGACAGAAAAGAGAAAAGGAAACAATTTACAACTTTGAGAGAATAAGGATTGACTGTGGCTGCAATCAGAATGGTAGATGAGAGCAATAATCAATATAATGATACTTGCATTTGATAAAGCACCTTACCATGTCATTGGGATGTGTCTCAAAGCACTTCACAGAATATATTATAAAGTGGATTGACTGTATTTTGTGGGCGAATTACGGCAGCCAATTGCGCACGGTAGTGTTCCACAACAGTTTGTGGAATGAGTGACCACATTTTTTGTGTAGGGTTTATTAGTCCCAGAGAGCGATCCAACAATCGACTAACAAATGTGTTCCTAGTCACTATAATGGAAATGGAGACGTGTGGTGTTAGGAAACTTGCCTACGGTTTTGCACCTCCCGGAAATCAAATCGTATTGCAGATTCCACTTGCAAGAGTCCTTTCACTTGCAAGAAAGACTTGCCAAACAACTACACTATGGGTCTCCACTTGTCTAAACAAGCTATTGACAATGGCTAGACAAACTGGAGCTCCTCATTGCTGAGCGAAGATGATTCAGAGGGGATCTTGTCGAGGTGTGTAACATATTAATTGGGATTGAGAATACAAACCCAGATCAATTCAAGATGCAACAAAACAGTCGACAGTAGAACAAGATGGCAAATGGTTGACACTAAAATTTATTTTTACTCAGATCATAATTTAACAACTGGAACAAGTTGTCAGGAAGGGTGGCTGAGGCCAGGATGTTGGGTATTTAAAATGCAGCTTGACACTGTGCTGGGAGGATGGCAGGGTGATTGGCAGGAGTTAGGAGATCCAATGGGCTGAAGGACTTCCTTCATCCAAATGAATCTTGTGATCTTGTGAAATCAAGTAGTTGTAATACAGTAATACTATAATATACTAAATATATACTAATACTAAAATTGAGACAGACTAAAACATAGTTAATCTCAGGATGAAGTGTTGGAGATCAGTGCTCCTATTTTAAGAATTTACAGAAAACTGACTTCAAATTAAAGACTCCAACTCTTTATTAAAATCTGGATGCTCTCAAACCTGACCCAGGTGAAATTTCTCTCTATTTATTCCTCTTTATGTTCATGTTGGCAGCATTCCCAGCTGATTAGTTCAGCAAACTTTTCTCTTTAGTGACCTTTTATTGTGTCTACATTTATCTTGTATGTGATTATTCATCGGCCTGCTCCATTCCCCCGCACTCCCCCCACACCCAGATCCATCATCAGCGAGCGGATCCTTTCAGCCTTTCTACCGCCCCTTGCCCCCCAGAAGCCCAGCCCGGAGCCCCTCCAAATCATTCCCACTCCCCTCCTACTGTCCACAATTTTCCCCTCCCCCATCCTCCAACTCCCACCCCTGGCTGGGGTACTCAAACATCCACCCAATGTACATGCTACTGTCTAAATCTACATTGTATTGTGTTGTATTCTCCACTAATGGAGTGTGGGAGCCATTGGGATTGTTATTAGTATTGTTGCGATCTGGCCATCAATAACTTGATTTCAGGAGGGCAGAGCCTTGATGAAGATCGATGCCACCACCGAAGAGAAAATTAGAATCCTAATCAACTGTTTCTCCCACAATGTCATTAATACTGTTAATATTAATGCCACATTTAAATCCCATTTCGTTGAAAGCTCAAATTGCAAATCAGTCGGATCTGCAGACTTGCAATTGACCAGAAAGTGCTACTTTCTCACAAAAGCTCTTGCGTCATTTGAGCGGTATTTCGGCAAATATTATTAACCCCTTGAGGGCTGCAAAGAAGTCCTATGAGCAAGGGCTATTCTTTCTGTAGCATGTGGAAGTGCCTAAGTTCAGAACACACAACAGAGGACTAAAGACCTGTCTGAGTGAAAGCCACAGAAGTAAAAAAACATGTATTGAATTTCTGGCCGGATCTTCTATTAATTATGCAGGTAGATAGAGCAGCGTTGCATCTGTGAGAGTTATTACAGTATTGTTATAATTCATTATTGTAGTGCCCCCTGACACAGTGTGTTACTGTGTACAGTAATGCAATGTACTCACTGTGTACAATAGTTACTTTTTGCTAATGTAGACTGATACAGAGGAGATGATGGGCCAAAGGAAGGCTATCAGACAGCTGCAGAAAAAAAGACCAACAACAAAATTACCAGTACACTTGTAATAATAATAATCCTTCCATTTGATATAGCGATATATATATAGAATATACTGTAAAGTGAATTGATCCCACAAACAGTCTTGGATTGAAATGACCAATTCATTATTAAGGAGTGGGGGGATTATTATTAGACGTGTGGAGTAAGGAAACTTGCCCAAGGTTTTGCCAAGCCTGGAATTGAACCCCCAGGTCTCTCGCTGGTAAGGTGAGTTCTCTAACCACTGAGCTACAGGACCTTTCGCGTCGGGATGACACCCCAAGGTGCTAAACAGTCAGGGGTCAGGACCCGAGCATGTGGGGGTGGGGGGGCAAGTTGCAATGAGGGAGGTAAGAGCAGCTGAAGGCAGAGTTGAAAAGGAAAGACCTTGAAGGAGGCAAGGGAGGGAGCAAGGCAAAGGGATTGTGGCTGGAGTTCCAAAGGGTGGGAACAGAGAGGCTGAAGAGTGGGGGCAGAGAAGCGGGTTGGGTGGGAGACATGGAGCAGGCTGTGTCTGCTGAACGGAGGGAGCGGAAAGGTTGATCAGAGAGGTAGGAGGCGGTAAAGCCGTGGATGGCCTTGAAAGTGAGGATGAGGATCTTGAAGTCTATCCTCTGAGCGATGGGGAGCCAGGGGAGCTGGGTGAGGGTGGGGGTCCTTGCATTTGATATAGCGCTTTTCACATCTTATCAACGTCTCAAAGCGCTTCACAGAATATTCTGTGAAGTAAACCGACTGTATATTTGTGGATGAAACACAGCAGCCAATTGTGCACAGCAGTGACCCACAAACAGTTGTGGTTTGAAATCACCAATTTTTATAATTGATGGAGTCACATAGCTTGGTGCAGGAAAGGACACGAGCTGAATTTTTGGATGATCTGAGGCTTGTGGAGGAAAGAGCTGGGAGGCCGACAGGGAGGGAGTTTCCGTAGTCAGGTCTTGAGGTAACAAATGCAAGTATGAGCCTGAGGGGTGAGGCAGTACAGGTGGTGGAAGGCAGAGTTGGTGATGGCGTGGATATGGGGGAAAAATACAGTTGGGGCTTGAATAAGATGCCCAGGTTCCTTATGAGATATCGAGTTGAAACTCCAGTTTATAACCTAACCCCAATCAGGGCTAGGGTCTGGGCTAGGGATAAGGATAGAGTGATTAGGCTGAGTGATCAGGGTCAGGCTTACTGATAGGGTCAGAAAGAGTTACATTTACCACAGCAACTTACATTTACAAAGTACCTTTCACGCAGGGTAGAGTCCCGTAGTATTTAAGAGTGATGGAGCTTGATGCCGAGCTGGGGAATGGGAGGAGACGGTCAAACACGTTCGAAGACTAAGGTCTTCAGATGTGATCTGAAGATGGATGGGGAGAGTTTGAATTCCATAGTTTCAGGGCGTTGAGGCTGATCAGTCACTGATGATGGAGCGGAGGGAATATGAGACGTTCAGGAGGCCAGAGCCAGCTGGGCCTATGGTTAGGGTTAAGACTAAGACTGCAGTACCATCAGCTGTTCTGTGTAGAAATGACAATCCTCTGTCAGTGTCAGTGGGAACTCATCGCCGGGAATGGCTGCTGCAATTACCTATGAAACAGTCACTACACTTAACAGTAATTCCCCATTCAAGTGTATGGACGTGATACAACAACAAAATTACATTTATGGAGGGCCTTTCACATTGGGAAGACGTCCCAAGGCGCTGATGAGGTTCAAGGAATACTTTACATTCTGATACCATTCTCCTCACTAAGATTGCTCGGGTTAATTACACTGGAACTTAATCACATTTTTGCCAGTGTACAAATACAGCTGCTGTTTCCTCTACATCAATGGTGGCATTCCAATAACACTTACCAAAAGCACAGACTCAATACCACAAATCATCCCCAGCAGGGTGCCTGCTTTCTTCGTGAAGGCTCAGAATTAGGCAATTATTCTAATGACATAACAACCCACATTAGATATTTATATGGGTCCCATTGAAGTACATTATTATGAACAATTTAATGTTTTATGTTGGGATGTTGCACCTTTATTGACTGCTAAGTTTTATAGGTATCACTTGAACACTACACTATGGTTTCCCCAGCCACAGACTGGATTACAACGGTGTTTGTCGGCTATGTATTATTGTATAATACACAAGCTGTAGAGTTCTGGATTACTTGTTTCACTTCACGCCAGGAGGTCTGAAATTCCACCAAGTCGACTGCATGACCATTTTTGTCCTAAAATTCTTAAATCCAGTCTTAACTGTAAAGCCATTTATTTTCTGTATTCCTTAAAAAGAAACCGGCTTCCAAACTAAGACAATATTGAAGATTTTCTTCTCCATTTGGTGTGATTTTAAATTAAATACAGTAAATCAATAATCTTGCATTTGATATAACGCCTAATCATGTTGTCGAGATTCTCAAAGCAGGAGACACTAAGTGGATTGACTGTGTATATTGTGAGTGAAACGCAACAGCCAGTTTGCGCACAGCAATGTCCCCAAAACAGACATGGAGTGATTGACCTATTTTATTTGATTTTTTGAAATTAGTTTTGTTGGCCAGGACACTGCAAGAAATTATCTTCTCTTTTCAAAGATCTTTGTGGGATCTTTAACATCCATTTGAACAGAGATGGAACCTCGGTTTGACCTCTAACACTGCACTACCCACCACCCTGCCCCCACCAGCACTGTTTTGGACTGTCAGCTTGGACTATGTAATTCCAAGTCCCAACATGGAACTTGAACGCATAACCTTCTGACTGCTTGAAATTGGAAGGCAAAGTGGCGTTACAGGGTACATCTACATGGAATTTCAGGCCTCAGATGTCTGAGACTGAATTTGTCCCCGTCCTGTGATCACCGCTTCAGCCAATGTCTGAATGATTACTGATCTCTGATGGTTTAGGAAGGTTCTGACATCTATCATTCTGCCAAGGAGCAGCCACAGTGGACCTCAGGTTGAGAAGACAACAACAAAAACAAAATGCATTTATATAGCGCTTTTCACATCAGGAGGATGTGAAGCTAAGCTACTGGACATTGTTTTATACTCAAGCTGCGGGTTCGGATGAGAGAAGCATGGAGGACAAGGGGGTTGAAGGGGCACTGGGAAGGAGTTCCAGGCGGTTGGGGTAGTCAGGCCGAAGGCTTGACAGCAATAGTGGAGCGGGCAGGGATTTGGAGTTGAGGAAGCAGGCAGGTTGATGGACTGTATGGCTGCTACAAACTTCCATTGGCTAAGAAGATGCTCTCATCTCAGCCTGGGAAGTGTTGGCAGCTTTATTGTGAAGGGACTCTGTTTGGAGAGGGTGTCAATTGCCATTGAGTTGCGCTCTACTGAAGTCTGTGACGACCACACCATTCACAACCAATAATGTCTCCTCCATGCTTTCTATGGTGAGATTAACTTCCCTTTAACATCAGAATCTCCCAAATCTGATCAGCATCCAGCACCATTAAAAATAGCATCCGAGGGCATCATCTCTGTTGGTCTGATGCTGAGCACTTTCCCAATGCCGTGCGTGAATCACAGTGCTGTGTGAGTCACCAAGTGCAGCTTGCTGCCATTCACTAGCTCTGTGCTGGAACATCACCCCATTGTGTGGCTGTTGAAGCTGATCACACCTCATCATAGGCTCTGTGTCCTGCCCTCCATCTACACACATGTACCAGTAATATTCTTTGCTTCTGGTACAGTGCCAATCACATCAAAATGACTCAAGGTGTTTCACAGGGAAGTGTAGGCCAGTGTAACGACTGTGTATCTAGAGGTAAAGGAAGCAGCCAGTTTGTGTACAGTAATGTACAGTACTACAAACAAAACAAGCACCCAGTTTATTTGGTGGCCAGGACACAGGGAGAAATTCTCTCCTCTTTTCCAATAGTGTTGTTGAATCATTGATGTCCACTTGAACATTAACTGCAGACGGGATCTCGGTTTAACGTCTCATCTGAAGCCCGGCACTTCTGACAATGGATTACCCCACCCCCCAGTACTGCGCTGGTGTGTCAGCCTGTGACCTCAAAGCTCCTGATGTTGGGGCTTCAACCCACAACAACGACAACAACAAAATTACACTTGCATGTCAGGAGGACGTCCTCAGGTGCTGGACAGTCATTGTTTCAGACCCGAGCTGGGGTCGGGGACAGGGAGGGTGGAGGGAAAGGGGGGTATTTGGGATGACCGATGGGACCATCGAAGAGGAGTTTCTTGAGGTGGGACTTGAAGGAGGCCAGGGAGGGGGTGAGGCAGAGGGACTGTGCAGTGGAGTTCCAGAGGTTGGGGGCAGAGTGGCTGAAGGCTCGCCTGCCAATGGTGGGGCGACTGGGTTGGGGGACGTAGAGCAGGTCTGAGCCTACTGAGTGGAGGGGAGGATGGTAGGGGGTTAGGAGGTCGCAGATGTAGGGTGAGGCGAGGCTGTAGAAGGCTTTGAATGTGAGGACCAGGATCTTGAATTGGATCTTCTGGGTGATGGGGAGCCAATAGAGTTGGGCAAGGATGGGGTCACGGAGCTTGAAGCGATAGAGGACACGATCTGCAGAGTTCTGGATTAACCGCAAACTATGGAGAGAGCAATTGAAAAGGCCGACAGGGCGTTGGTGTAGTTGAGCCAGGATGTGATGAAGACATGAATGAGGGTTTTAGCCGCCTTTGGGGGTGAGGTTAATGGCAGTGTCTGGCAATATTGCAGAGGTGAAGGAAAGCAGAGCAGGTCACTGCTTGAATGTGGGGGAGGAAAATCGGTTGAGGATCGAACAAGACACCTAGGTTCCTGGCTGTCTAGGTGAGGTTGCAACCATAGAGGTTGATGCTGCCATTGCCCGATGCGTGAAGGAGTGTCGCGAGCCAATCAGGTGGGCCTTGGTCCTACTAACCCAGAGACTAGAGAGCTATTGATTGTGCCCTCAGAGTGATATATCTTTCTATTTATTGCTGGAGCCTGACAATATTAAATAATAAAAGCAAGTTGCAGATCATTGACACGAGGCAAGGGAATGAAATATCATAGAACAACATACCACGGGTAGTTCTAAATGTGTTTGCATATCTGTGCACCAATTATTTGTACTTCAGCTGTTTCCCCTCAGGGCTCCTGCCTTTGCAATTTCAGAATCTGCCACCCCCTCCATACCTCTCAAAATGTCACCTCCTCCGCCTCTAGTAGGGTGTCCGTGTGGAGGGGGGAGGGGGTGCTGAGGACCTCCACAACAAGTCCCGAAGCCAATCTTCTCCATGAAGCCTTATTGATATTCAATCCAATTTGACCCATGGTTGCACAAAAGCAGTAAAAAAAAGTGCATTGCATTCTTTTTCCAGAATAATAATGCTGCATAATAAATCACCAACGCATAATTGGGAAGGAGAGCAAAATACGTATTGTTTTCCAGTTAGCTGCTCTGGTCATTTGACTGCAGGCACTGGGAATTAATGAGAGTACCACTTTCCCATCAGCTCTAAAGCATAAGCAAATGGCAACATTTACAAATGATGTTTTGTGTGTGTAAAAAAAACAAGGCCTTAGCACATCTTCCCAGGTCATTCGCCTTTGTTCTGCTCTCCTGGTTATACAGTTTGTATTGGAGTCCACACTATATAATAATAATAATAATTATCCTTAGATCTGATACAGGGCCTTTTCACACCGGGAAGTTGTTCAAAGCACTTCACAGGAATCATCGGGGTAATTGCTATGTTTGACTAGACTAGCCCTCTTTGCTTCTGAGTCAGAAGGTTGTGGATTCAAGCCTGACATCGGGACTTGGAATTGCAGTGATGTGGTGCTCTGCGTTGTTGGATGTGATGTTCTTCGAATGAGACATTTTTTTCATAGATTCATAGAATTTTACGGCACAAAAGGAGGCCATTCGGCCCATCTAGTCTGTGCCGGCTCTTTGAAAAGAGCGATTCAATCCCACTGCCCTGCCCGCTCCCCATAGCCTAATAGACCCGTTCTCCCTAAATAAAGATCTAATTCCCTTTTAAAAGTTGTTATCGAATCAGCCTCCACCACCTTTTCAGGCAATGCATTCCAGATTCGAACAACTCGCTGAGTGAAAAAAATTATCCTCAGCTCCCCTCTACTTCGCCTTGAAACTATTTTAAATCTGTGACCACGAGTCACAGATTCACCCACGAGTGGAAATAGTTTTTCTCTATTTGCCCTGTCGAAACCCCTCATGATCTTATAAACCTCTATTAGGTCTCCCCTCAATCTTCTCTGCTCCAGAGAGAATAACCCTAGCCTATCTAGCCTCTCCTCATAGCTGAAGTCCCTCAATCCTGGCACCATCCTAGTAAATCTTCGCTGCACCCTTTCCAATGCCTTCACATCCTTTCTGTAGTGTGGTGACCAGAATTGAACACAGTATTCCAGCTGAGGCCTCACCAAAGTCCTATAGAGGTTAGTCAGCACTTCTTGACTTTTGTACTCTATACCCATATTTATAAAGCCTAGTATCCCATATGCCTTCTTAACAGCCTTGTCTACCTGTCCTGCCACCTTCAACGAGTCACTAACACAAATCCCCAGGTCTCTCTGTTCCTTTACACCATTTAAAATTGTACTATCTAGCCTATATTGCCTCCCTTCATTTCTTCTCCCAAAATGCATCACCTCACACTTCTCTGCATTAAACTTCATCTGCCATGTGTCTGCCCACTTTACCAATTTGTCTATATCCTCTTGCAGATGGCTACTATCCTCCTCACTATTTACTATTCTCCCTAACTTAGTGTCATCTGCAAACTTGGAAACTGTACTCCGTACACCCAAGTCCAGATCATTGATGTAGATTACAAACAGCAATGGTCCCAAAACTGATCCCTGTGGCACACCACTGCTCACTTCCCTCCAATCTGAAAAACAGCCGCTCACATTAAACCGAGGTCCTGTCTGCCAGAACAGGCAGACATTAAAGATTCCATGGCATTATTTGAAAATCCTGGTCAGCAATCCCCACCCTCCAAATCAAACTGGTCACTCACTCCACCACTGTTTGTGGGACTTTGCTGTGCACAACTGGCTGCTGCATCCACCCACAAAATATACAGTTACTCCACTTTACAGAATAAAATGACGTCACAACGATGTGATAAGACACTATATCAAATGCATGGATTATTTTAATTATCATTATTAAACCAACTAAATCCACACAGCTTGCCACTGACCGCAAGCTTCCCACTGCTTGTCCAGCTCAGAAAACCCTGTCCATTAGAGCTTTGCGTGTAGGGTTAACAGGAGCTGAGTGGGAAGAATGCCCATGCTTCAGTAGAAAGATATACAGTAATGTATTATATCTTGCGTTTCAGTGCTAGACTCGGGAATTAATTGTTTTGGTGCTTTCGCTGGGGCTGGTCTTATGCTGAAGGGTAGTTTAAAATAAATGGGATGCAAATTGAAAACTGGGATTCTGTCCAAGTTTTAGTGGATATCAGCAAGTTGTGTAACCTTTGTTCTATTGCTCTAATTGATTTAGCTGCTTAAGTCAGTGGTTGCCATATAGCCTCAGATTGATTGTGCATTGTAACAAAACCTATAAAGATCATTAAATTATTCTGAAGGCATTTAATACATTGTAACCGTTCTCAAGACTCCAGTGCAAACTACAGTATTTAGTCAATGGTCCTATAAAATATTACTGATAAAATATTTAAGGATATTGACAATTTTATTGGTACTCACAATTTTTCACAACACAATTCAAGGCTGTCATTCGTTGGTTTTCACTTACCAGTTTAAACACTAACAGTTTTAGATACTGTATAAATAACAACAACTTGCATTTATATAGTGCCCTTCATGGGGGTAGTGTCCTGGAGGGCTTGATGGGCTGTCTGTGATTGGAGGCTGCAATTGGAGAGACATTTTGTTCACTGTTATGTGGTGTAAATCCAGCGACGTGCAGTTACAATGGGAAATTCCACCTGCAGGTGATATCATTTAACATTGTGATGCAAACCGGAATTGCAGCCCAAATGTATTTTAAACCCTGGGTGTTGAGAGGTGAACTAAAGGAAATGAGGTCCAGAGGTAGGTTAGCCACAGCCATTATGACTAACTTCATTTAGAAGCTCAGAACTAATGAAGAGATCATTCAAAGATTGGCAGGCAGCAATATCAATGGCAAGCTATGCGGTTTTAGCAGTTACCTCCAACACTCACTCTGGAGTCCCCCAAACCTTCGCTCTTGCCAACCTGTGCATAATACTTTCCAGAATGAGGTAAGCGAGATACACCCCTCCAGGGAGAAAGTGTACTTTCCATGTGTAGGGGGATGCATGGAATTCGCATTGGTTTGGTACCTGGCTGCCACCCCCCCACCCCCGAAATAAATAGATCATTGGACTTTATTGGAAAATCCAACAACAATCCCCCAAATAAAATTAGTCATTCAATTAGGCACAATTAGGCACAAATTGGCTGCCACATTTCCTTACAAATACGCAGTCACTATACACTACAGTATATACTATGAAGCACTTTGAGACATTTTGATAACATGATAAGGCAATATATCAAACACAAGGATTATTATTATTATTATTAAAGATGGCAGTGACATTAGGCTGTAACATCACATAGAGAAGCTGCCATACAGGGACTATACAATCTAATGGAAAATTACAAGCTGAGACTTGTGTTGGATGTCATGTTGTCATTTTGCTGTGGTACCAATTGAAATCTGGTTTTATTTGAGTGGAATGGAAATGAAAATTTAACCCATAACATAATACAAAATGACGTACTGGGGAATGTGTGTAAATCAACAAGCAAAACAGCTTCTTACAATATAATAATAATTATTGTATTGATTTTAGCACCATATCATATCATCAAGACATCTCAAAGCACTTCACAGGGCTTACTGTAAAATGTAGCTTCTGTATTCTGTAGACAACACAGCAGCTAATTTGCGCTTAGCCGTGTTCTACAAATAGCCAGAAAGTGAATTATGCTATTTGGGCAGATGTTGGCCAGGACAGTGGGAAAAACTCCCTTTTCTTTTTAGAATATTATATTTGATATGGAGCCTTTAACATCAGGAGTACATCTCAAAGTGCATCACAGAATTTTATGTAAAGTCTAGTGACTGTATGTAGTGGATGAACGTGGTATGTCAGCCGATTTGCACATAGCAACTCCCCCAAAACATCAAGACAGTGGACACTATTTGGGGGATTGTTGCTAGAACACCAGGAGAAATTTGCTTCCCTTTCGACTTGTGCCAAGAGAAAACGTCCACCTGATCAGGCAGGCGAGGCCTCAGTTGAATGTCTCATTTTCATTGTCATTAACAACGCTTTGTGTTCATTTGGACTAAAATCAATATTGCAACAAAAAGCAAAGAGGGACATGGTCAATAGTAATCAAGGTGTCGTTTGATATTGTTTCAGATGAGATTCACTAACTCCAATCTCGTGGTTCATGTCACTCGAAGAACCAGAATAAGTTACAGGTGATCTGCCTTGCCAAAGTTTCTCTTTATCATTTATAATTCATTGGGATTTAAGAGTTTTGTACTTGAAGCAGCAGCCAATTTGTGTACAGCAATGAACCACAAATGGCAATGGAGTGAGCGACAGATTCTATTTGAGGGAATGTTTACCAGGACCTCGGCATCCTTCACTTCCACTTGAATGGACAGTTAGGACCTCGATTTTAATGACTCATCCGAAGGACGGCACCTCTGATAACACTAACCCCTGCCCCACCACGACATTGGAGTGACAGCCTTAGGCTATGTGATTCCAAGTCCTGACATGGGGCTTAAACCCACAACCTTCTGACTCAGAAGTGAGAGAACTACATCATTGCACCAAGACTGACACACAGATGGCAACAGTTATATTCAACACATTCTGCCAATGTTCCCGCTCAGCTGTATCTCCCCTAATCCCAACTTTATCCACGGCGAAGCATTCACCCACTCAATCCAAATGTCTAGCTCTGAAACCTATTTAATTTGGGGCTAAACCTTCATTTGTTTACCTTGCTAACTCTATTTATACTGTATGCTCTTCCAGGTCTGCAGTGTTTAATCCCTTTACAATTTTAAAGCATTGAACATTAAGAGAACAATAAAGAGATATTTTATTTTTTTCCACAGAATTAACTTTACTGCGATTGAACTTGTGCTGAGAGGTTTAACTTGTGTGTTTGCCTACAAATACAGTCAATTTAGCCCACAAATATACAGTCAATTCACTTTACAGTGTATTCTGTGAGGTGCTTTGAGGCATCTAGAAGACGTGAAAAGCGCTATATCAAAGGCAAGGATTATTATTATTATGAATACAAGGTTACTACACTTCACATAAGATCCTGTGAAATGCTTTAAGACACACTTGACAACATGATGAGATTCTGTATCAAATGCAGGAATTGTTTTATTATATTACCATCATCTTTTGCATTACCATCTCTTACCATCTACACACTCGGAAGAAAGTCTGCTAGCCTGCATTCCTGTTAACTTGTGTGATGTGCACGCAGACATTTTGATCGTAATTCAATACATGAACACACGGCAAGCTTGCCAAGCTGCTACTTGCTTACACCCTGAAGCTCTCCACTCTAATCCCATTCCCGGCTCCCTTCCCATCCTGTCTGATACATACTCATTGTATCGATGTCCTGTATGTACAGCATATGGACCTCTGCCTAACATTAGTCAGGCAGTTACTTCCAATTAGAATAATAAGTGATATGACTCAAAATATTCAGCCCATTATGTGTGTGCTGTTGCTAGCTACCCACTGGAACTCTTTACTTTGAACTCATTCCCTGCTCTCTCCCATCGTATCTGTGCTTGCTCCCCACTGGAGCTGTCTACTCTAATCCCATTCCCAGAGGCGGGTGGAGTAGGGAAATCTGCCCAACGTTTCACCCTGCCCGGGAATTGAACTCAGGACCTCTCGAATACGAGTCGAGCGCTTGAGAAAAGCTTAAGCAGAATCTGGGTAAAATGAATCAAGAGCGTAGCCTGATGCAGTCCAGACATAGACATTTATAGCTGTGATCTACTAATGGTGTGGAATGATCCCCTGCTGGGTTGTGTTATCAGGAGCCTGCTGTGTTTAATTACTATTGTGTTTTCCTCTGTTTCCAGAGAACGTGCGCATGGTGACATTGCGAAATGAAAACCCTCTGAACTGTCAGCTGTGATTTCTATGCTGGGCATCAGATGTCCTGTGAAGTATGGCACAAAAAGGCAAGAGATGATCCGAAGATTCTGAGGTGGTGAGGGAGAGGGGTGATTGATTTGGAACACTTTAATCACCGATATGTCAAGCCAGAGAGAATAATAATAAACAAAAACAAAAGTTGCTGGGGAGACTCAGCAGGTCAAACAGCATCCATGGAGAAAGGAAAAGGAGTCAACGTTTCGGGTCTACAACCCTTCGTCAAGACTTGCATTTCATATTGCATTTTCCACGTCTTCTAGATGTCCCAAAGCACTTCACAAAATACAGTATACTGTAAAAAGAATTCAATCAAAATGTACATTTATATAGCGCCTTTCACATCGAGAGGACGTCCCAAGGCGCTTTATATTTCAATTCACTGTATATTTATGGGTGAAATGCGGCAGCCAATTGAATACAGCATTGTCTCACAAACAGTCTTGGATTGAGTGATCAAATTTTTTTTAAGAAGGATTATTATCCCCAGATTAGCAATCCACCAATCAACTAACAACCAGCTTTCTACTTATTGCTAAGTAAACAAGGATGTGTGGGGTAAGGAAACATTTTGCCCAATATTTTGCCCTGTCCGGAATCAAACCCAGGTCTCTTGCTTGTGAGGCAAGAGCTCTAACCACCGAGCTACAGTACTCCACACAATCACCTTACCACAAGGTCTACGTAAAGCTGCTACATTCCTTCAGCAACAATTAGCCCCAAAGAGGTAACACATGTTTGATTTGTCTCTTGCCATGTATGGGCAAGCCTGGCTCAGTGTGTCAGCCTGTCTCAGTTCTGACTTCTAACTCAGAAGATTGTGAAGTCAATCTTCCAATCTTGTGGAACCCTTAAAGTCTAGGTTGCCACTTCGATATAGTGTTGGGGGAACGCAGCATGGTTGGAGGTGCCGTAATTAATAATAATAATAATAATAAAAAATTGTGTATTTGATATAGCACCTTACCATGTCTTTGAGATGTCTCAAACGTTTCACGGAATATACTGTAGTGGATTGACTGGATATTTTGTGGTGAAACACAGCAGCCAATTGTACACTACATTATCCCAAAACAGTTGTGCATTGAGATGAGACATTAAACCTGCCCATCCAGGTGGATGTTAAAGATCTCATGGTGTAATTGGAAAAGAGAACCGTGTTTTTCCTGGTGTCCTGGCCAACAATCCTCCAGATAAAATTGGTTATTCACTCCATGTTTGTGGACATTGGTGTGCACAAGTTGTCTACCTCGTTCACCCATAACACGGTCACTGAACTTTACAGTAAAAGCCTCTGAAATCCTTTGAGGTATCTCAGCAATCTGATGAGGTGCCATATCAAACACAGCACTGTATTATTATCCTTGGCATTAATTTTCAAAATGAATTACATTATTCGCAACAATCTCTCTGATCTTTCTCTGCCCCCAATTCATGCTTTAGTTTCAGAACCAAATAGGTTCCCCCTGGGCTAGTCCATTTACATGCGCTAAAGAACTTGGCAAAGTTTATTTTCTCTTCTCTGCAATGAATGCCCTGAGGTAGACAATAATATTTTGTTGCTTTTTTTCTTGAATAAGTGATGTTCATACCTTTCTCCCTCTCCAGCTATTGAAGATGCCTCACACTGCTCATTTCTCCCCAGCTGAGAGGAAACAGAGGAGCCCTCATCCGGAGACCCATATGAGCGCTACCCTGTATCTAGGCCACTGTGAAGATCAGCACTGCCATGTTGACCTAACTTTCTCCTCCAGGTAGTGACTGACCTGCTTGGATGCTTATTTTTGGCTTTCCGCTTCGGATTTCAAACCTTTATATCTTTTCGTTTCATTTCATCTCTCCCTAAAGATGTTAAACCATCGCAAGAACAAACAACATGCTTTTTTTTGGAAACCAAATATATATAACTTCACTTCAGTTTTTCTAGCTGAACTCTGCGATTCTGAAATCCCGTGAATTCAAAACGATTTAGTTGATCAATTGGTTCCCCACACTACAGTTTCCTGAATACCTTTTAGACGTAGCTTTTTTTAAAGTATTAGACTATCATTTCTTCACACATTTACCATTTATTCGTCATTTTATTTTTTCAACTACAAAAGACACATTTGCTCCATTTTACGGTAAATCCTGTGAAGTGGCTTTGAGGCATCCTCCTCGGGATTAAAGGCACTGTTTCAAATGGAAAGAACATTATATATATTTTTATTACCCAACATGTACCGAGGAATCACAGTTTAATGAATATATTTCACCTTTGATAAAATTAAAAACTATACAGTACAGTATTGCTAAGGTGGAATATCTCTTTGCAGTATGGATTCTGCCTTGTGTAGCAGTGACACCATTGGTTGTACATAGAACTACAGCAGAAATTAAGAGATCCGGAGATTCAAACTGAGATGAATGGGTCCTGAATACGGTATTTTCATTACTTGGTTTTGAAGGATGGATTATTGCTGCTTCAATTACTGGAGGTAAGATTGGAACCAAACTCACTGACTTTAGGAACACTTATGTACCCAATTCCAATTTGATTGAACAAGCTCAACAATGCATTTACACATATTACATTCATACAATGTCCTTCACTCTGGGTAGTATCTCAGAGGGCTGATCAATGGCATAGTTTGTCACCTGGTCAGGGGAGAAAAGAGAACTGATTAAAGGCACTTGTCCTGATTGTGGCTCAGGACTTGACTCCTCAACAAATGGCTATGTAAGCCAGGGGTGAATTAAAGTGCCTGGATGTTTTAAAACGGGAAAATAATTGAACAGAATCGAAAAGCCATAGAAATTTATAAACACAGAAGACAGCCATTTTTCCCATCATGTCTGAGCTGTGACTTTGAATGAACAATCCATTCAGCACCATCGACATGCCTTCCCCCACCCATACCCCTACAAATGATTATTTTTAGATATCTATCACATTTCTTCTTGAAAGCTAATATGGATGCTTCCTTTATCATCGGCAGGCATTACACATCCTAACAACTCTGTGTAAAAAATCCTCCTAGTCTCCCACTTGTTCCCTTGCAATTATTTTAAATTAAGGCCCTCCAGTCACTGACTCACCGATCAGTGGGAATAATTTTGTCCCATCAACGTTATCAAACATCATTTTGGAGACATTGATCAGGACTCCTTCACCCTTCCTTGTATCATCCCAATAAATCGCTTCTATCCCTCTCTGTGACCCAGACATCCTTCCTAAAGTAGAGTGACTTAAACTGGACACAATATTGTAACTGTGGTCTAAGTACTGTACCAGGTTAAGCATTACCACTTAGGCTTTATACTCTATGTGCCTATTTATAAATCCCATTAGCTTTTTTTCACAGCTTTGCCCACCTTTAAATATTGCTGTCACAACTGTATAATTGAGATCATTAACGCCTTTTGCATTATGAGTTTTATTTGTTGCATAACTTTAAAGAACCAAAGGGGCAAAATCTGCAGTATTTGAAAAGCTTCCCTTATGTTAATTAAAATGAAGAATACATTAAGAAATACCGCAAATTTTACCCCCATTATATCCCATCCAATTAGCCAGTGTTTCTGTCAAAGGTTGGTAGCTAGGCTTATCATTAGAAACTGTGTGTTCTCCCCAGTGTGACATAAGCAGCGGAATCCTTAAGATTGCTCGTGTGGGTATGGTGCCAAGAGAGACAGATCACGATCTGGTCCTCAGATCCACAAACACTGGAGTATTCTTACTGAAGAGGCAATGTGCTAGAAACAGTTCCGTTGTAAAATTAGACTGTGACTTGTGTTTTCTATTTGATTCTGATCACTATAGTAACATTGGAAAGAGCTGGGAAGATGGGAACATTTCTTCTTCCCACTCATAATGATATTAGCTGACATCCCACTCACACACATTGCACAATGCCTCTCTTCCAAAATTCAATAGGATTCAGACGTCAAATCAGCATATCCGAAGCTGTCCTTGCAATGAAACGGTTACTGCTGCATTGGAACTTTTTACCCTGAGGGTAATTAATGATTGGAACAGGGTATCAAAGAAGGGTGGTTAAAGCCAGGATGCTTGATGCTGTGATGGTAAGTTGGTGTTCTGGAAGGATGAGATCAAATGGGCTAAAGGGTCTTCTTCATCCAAGGTGCTGGACAGTGATTGTCCAGCGCCTTGGGGCGACCTCATGACGTGAAAGGCGCAATACAAATGTAATTTTGTTGTTGTTGTTCATCCAAATCTCTTGTGATCTTGTGAAAAAAGAGTACATTTTGAACATTATGCAATCTATCATGAAGCAGCTCAGTAATGTGGCCTAGCACATAAGAATACTCAAGCCCAAAAGACCAGGCCGATCTCACTGTTTGTCCAGGTGGGACTCACCTGCATTAAAGTCTGCACCACCATCACACCAGTTCTAGCCAGGCTCACAGACCAACCAGTCAGCCAGACCAATCAGTGATAGGGATCCGGGTTCCACTGGCTTTCCATCGCCAAATGGATCGATTTCAAAATACTCATATTCGTTCAATCAAAATCCTAATGCCCTGGCACCTCCATATCTCCCTGACCTGCCCCAACCTACTACCCATTGCCTCTGCTCGACTGGTTCCAACCTCCTGTTTGTCCCTCGTGCCTTCCAACCCACCATCGATGGCTACGCCTTCAGCCACTATGCCCTGAAACTCTGTAACACTCTTTCTCTATCCCTCTGCCTTGGTCCCTTCTTCCCCATCTTTTCAGACCTTTCCCTTTGAGTGTGCTTATTGTGGTGTTCCATTGTGGTGTTCCACCGCTGTGAAGCACTCTGGAACACTATCCTGTGTGAAGGGAACTATATAAATGCAAATTATTGTTGTTATTCTAACCATCGGATGCAGGATTAATGGGAAGATTCCCAGCACCATTGTCCTCAACAAGCTAGACTGGTTGGTCTGTCATCAGCAGTGGTGCCTTGGAGTACTGTGCACCCACTTGGCTCTGTAACTGGATTGAGCAGATGACCACAGAGGGTGGACTAGATTCTGATTTTCCATTGCCAGTAGCGTCACCTTGGAACCAGCTTTTAAAAGAAAATTATTTTGAAAAAGAGTAAAAGAAATGAGTGCACCGTTCACAGATGGATGAGCAAGTAGAGCAACATACATATCAGGGCAGAGGAGGATGATACAAAGCTGATGCTTACCATTGAAGGTAAATAACCAGGTAAAGATCAAGAGTTGTACATTAAAGGAACCACCCTGAAAATGGCTGGACGTCTTATCCTTTTCAGGTAATTCAGAGTACTGTAGTTCACTCTGAGGCCACACACGTGTGCTGTACACAAAAAGTTTCTATGTTACACTATGTACACCTACTTTATGTAATCAATAACCTTTTATGTTATGTTCATATATGACGCACATCTGCCTGCTTCGGAATAATTGTCCTGCACTGTGATTATATGGATGCTATACATGTTCATTGCCACTAGATGTAGGTAGTGTACTTTGTAAATGCTCCATTGACATTGATAGACAATAAATCCAAAATTTCAGTTACATGTAACTGCAGTCTCTTGGGACTTAATATTTTGGGTGGTAGCAATGTCCATTCTCATTTTATATAAAGATATATATATATATATATATATATAGATGTCCTAAATAGATGGCATTACACCCCTGTAATTACACACCGCTGAGAACTTCCAAACTTCTAATCCCACTGGTTATTACAATCATTTTCAAAAAAAAAAGTGCCAACAGCAGGAATATAAATAAAATTGGAAAAACATCTGGGTGTGTAGCAGATTGAGCAATTGTGCCTGGAAATGATTGGAAATTTAGTAATTTCAGGCTTTTCTACCCAAGAGTTTCATTTATTGAAGCGCCAAGGGATTCAAAGCAGTGGTGTTAAAGGGGGAAATTAGGTTAAGAAGTGTTAATATCAGTGAGAAAGCGAATTAATGGATTTCCTGAGCTGAGTGGTCCGGATTTTCACAGCACCAAAATGTAAGAGCAACAGGATGGCTAGCGACAGCAATAACCCAATCAAACACTCATTTACCAACTAGAGCCTGCATGGAAGCAGCTGTAATAACAGGCAGCTAGAGAGGGATTGAGAGCTCTCTGATAAATGGAGCTCAATTTATGAAATAAACAACATAGAAATATAGGCAGCTGGAGCAGAACATCGTTTCATATCAGTATTTGAACTTCGCTTCCCACATCGCAATATTGCACTCCTGTCAATTAGCTAACTGGGTTGGTTATTCCACAATATATGGTCTAACAGAGGCAACCCTCGGTCATCAATCAAATAAACTTATCTATAGTTCACTTTGATTTCATTGCAATTCACAATGCCTTGGTGTTTTATTTTCTGCATTTCTGCACTCTGTACAGACTACAATAACAACAACAAAATTAAATTTTTAGAGCGCCTCTCGGGAGGGCATCCCAAGGTGCTGAACTGTTGGGTCAGGACCCGAGCAATAGTACACTATTAATACAGTCACTACACTTTACAGTAAAATCTTGGCAAGTGCTTTGAGACATCTCGATGATGTGGTGGGGCTCAAATACAAAGATTATTATATCATGCACCATATTGAATGATAGAGTTCGGGTCCAAGGCAGTTTGACACATTTTGGAAGCTTTGCGATGACACTGTGAACTGTGAGTGAGGTTTGATTTTTGCAGCTTATGACAATCATCTGATTTCCCCGAGTTCAGATCTGTCGTGCAAGGCACTCGGAGATTAAGTTTTACTGGCGATAGATAAATTGAATTGGCTCCAGCTTTGACCGCTGAACATGAACGTAAAACATAGTGTCTCAAAGTCAATCGTGACTGGGGCCTCTGTGGAATTCTGATATGCCTATCTAAAAATATAATACAATCAAGCCCTCAGCAGAGTGATATTTATCTGCTTTCTCAAGGACTGACACACAATCTGATCCATCAACCTTGAAAAAGATTGGCCGGCGGGGGCGATGAACCAGATTGAGTTGACCTGTGTCAGATATTGCCTAATTGATTTCAAAGCACTTTCAAACAAATGTATATTTTCTATTTCAAAATTCTTGGCAAATCTGGGCAGTGTCAGCCTCAGTTCATTGTCCAGAAACAATGTGGGGAGCTCGCTGATGGAACCGAGAACTCTCAGATGACAATCTGCGTAAACTCTAAAACACCTCGGAAATTGCCTTTGGAAGTGGAGCATGGGAACAGATTAAGTTGTGTTCATGCTGGGCGCGGACGCGCGCTCTGGTCCCTACCTCTTCTCCCCCCTTTCTTCCCTCTTGTCTTCTCCCCCCCTGCTCTGGTCCCAACCTTGGGACGTTGTTGTATTCTGTGAAGCGCTTTGAGATGACGATAAAACATGGAAAGTGCTATATAAATGAAAGGATTATTATTATAATGTACCCCTCTATCTACCAAAGCCATATTTCCTCACTTGTCTACTGTTGCATATAATAAAATATATAATCCTTGCATTTGATATAGCGCTTTTCATGTCTTATCGACGTCTCAAAGCGCTTCACAGAATATGCTGTAAAGTAAGTTGACTGTATATTTTGTGGGCAAAACGCGGTAGTCAATTGCACACAGCAGTGTCCCACAAACAGTCATGGATTGAAATGACTAATTTTTATTATTGTGGGTTTTTTTGGACAGATTATTATTAGGTATGTGGAGTAAGAAAACTTGCCTAAGGTTTCACCCTGACCTGCCTCGATTCAAACACAGGTCTCATGAGTTACAGGACTCCACAAATATTTGGAACAACAACAACTTTTTTAAAATCTTTCATGTAGGGAAAACAGTGTCTAGGCTGATCCTATCAAATGTAAGGATTATTTATTTATATAATGGTCTGAAGGGACTTCTTCATCCTTGTCTCTCTGCTGGTCTTGTGATGGGAGTGCTGAACATTGATTAATTTCATTAACATTGAGGGCAATAGTAAAGTAATTAGCCGAGTTAACAATGCATCAATTGTCTCATAAATAAGATGAGGCCACAATGGAGGAATGGACCTTGGGAGGACACTGCATTTAATTCTTGTGCAACAGCACAAACATCAGTGACTGTTGGGCCAATTTAAGATACAGTAATTATCAAACAAGCAAAGGGATTACGAGTTTTTTAAAAAAATTATAAACACACACACACACACGTTAGGATATAGAATGCCCAACTGGGTGTAATTGTTAAAGGATGTCCTCCCGCCGTGAAATATAATTTTGTTGTTGTTTAGGCAGGATCCATGTTAGCTTCCAAGACAGAGTCCTTTCGATGTGAAAGGGGCGTATATAAATATAAACTTGGATTGTCTGGATGTATATCCAATATTTGAAGACGAGGATGAAGATTTTGAAGTCCATCCTCTGTAGTATGGGGGGTCAGTGGAGCCGGGTGAGGATGGGGTAATAGGGTCACAAACCCTGGTGTGGGACAGGATAATGCGCTGCAGAATTCTGGATAATCTGTAGCTTGTGGAGGGAAGAGTTGGGAAGGCCAACAAGTAAATAGAGTTGGCATAGTTGAGCAGAGCTGTGAATAATAATAATAATACAGAATTAGATATCTAGAGGTGTATTATGCAGGGCTATGTGGAGGGATATGTGGAGGTGCAAGGCAAGTCAATGGGACTTTGAAAAGCTGTAGAATGAATGTTAATTTTTGAGAGTATTTTGTAAACCCCTTATTGCTTTTCTCAACAACAACT
This sequence comes from Hydrolagus colliei, assembly GCA_035084275.1. NCBI lineage: Eukaryota > Metazoa > Chordata > Chondrichthyes > Chimaeriformes > Chimaeridae > Hydrolagus > Hydrolagus colliei. The sequence goes on along the minus strand of CM068758.1, from coordinate 12,257,090 downwards.
TGCATTTATATAGTGGACCTCACGTGGGGTAGTGTCCTGGAACGCTTGATAGTGACAAAGTCTGACTCTGACCCCAAGACAGGGGCAGAGGGAGTGGGGAGGTGACCAAAAGCATGATCAAAAAGCAAGGTCTTTAGGTGGGATTTGAAAGTTTGGGAGGACGGGGCAAGGTGGAGTTATTGAGGGAGAGAATTCCAGGTTCCAGAGTTGAGCCTTCAGCTCCAAATACTCCAAACGCAACAGCATTTACACTTACACATGGCCTTTCATGGCAGGAGAACATCTCAAACCACTTAATGAGATTTACTTTGAAATATAATCACTGTATTTTGTGGGAAAATGGGCAGCCACTTTTCACATATCAAAGTGAATGACTGATTTTACATGGGAATTGTTGGCCAGGACACCAGGAAAAGCTCTTTCCAACCCCCCCCCCCCCACCCCCCCAATAGCGCCAAGGGATATTTAATGTCTCCTGCAGAAATGCTGAGAAATTAAGTTGAAAGATTGTTCTTTCTCTGTAAATGACAGAAATGAATGGCCAACTCATAAGTACAGTAATTCACATTACTCACATTACTTGTAGCAAGTCCACAAAATGGAGCCCTGCAACTACAACAAGGTGAAATGCCTTTACTCCACACCAACAAACAAAATTACATATTACTTCCCACTAGATGACAGAAAATCCAACACTCCAATACAATATCTGTTCATCATTCATATCAATTGTCACAACTTTGGGTGTGAGCTTGTGTGAAGAAAGCCAAACGTTCTGATTTATGTCAATTGCAATACCACTTGGAGTTTGCTGTTCGTTTATACACACCAAGCTGAATTTTTGGAGTTCAATGCTCGGAAACTAGACTCAATTTGTGAAATTGCTGCACTTTCCACTTATTTTCAACGACTATATTTACAGTTTGTATGTCGAGGTGCACACTTCCTGCTGGCTCTGCAGCAAGAAAATATTACCTGAAAAGCAGAATATGAATCTGATTATCAACAGAACAATGGAATTTGAGGACCACTCTGGGGTGTTGAAGATATCAAATAGATACAAGTTGATTTCTGGTGGATCCTTAATCCTCTACTTCCCAAATCTCTGTTTATCTTCTTTATATAATGATAAACTGTACATTTGATACAGTGCTTTTTACATCTTCTAGAGTCTCAAAGCACTTCACAGAATATACTGTAAAGTGAATTGACTGTATATTTGCAGGCGAAACGTGGCAGCCAATTGCACCCAGCAGTGTCCCCAAAAACAGTTGTGGGTTGAGTGTCCAAATTAATAATCTCTCAAGAGAAACAAATATATTATCGTGTGTGTGTGTATTTGTGTGGAGTAAGGAAACTTGCCGAAGGTTTCATCCTGACCTGACGGGAATCAAACCCAGGTCTCTCGATTGTAAAGCGAGTGCTCTAACCACTGAACTACAGGAACTCCAGAAGTATCTGAAGATAGTGGCTTGAAGGGGGTGTGGACATGAGGCAGGGCAATACGTCATAATTTGAACCCATGACCATGATCATATTGAATGGGTCAAAAGGCTTTCTTTGTTTAACTTATTACAATAATTGCATTCGATGTAGTGCCTTATCACGTCTTCAAAGAGCTTCACAGAATTGTAACGTAAAGTGCAGTGTGTGAAGAGTTATACTTCGCATAAGTTGTATTAAATGTATGGTACCGACAAACACGCCGTATTTGGTAAGTTTTAATGCACAAATCCAGAGCAACAGAAAATTAAGATTAATCAAATAAGCAGTTTACAACAAATTAAATAACAACAATTGTTATAACATTTGTATAACACCTTTGATGTCTCAAGGCACTAAATCCCTATCGAGTTTCCCCTCTACATCTTTCTACAATCTTCACACCCAGTGTGAGGAAATGCTTTATGACCTCAACTCTAACCGCCTCGACTCTGACTTTAAAGAAACTTCCCTTTGTTCCCTTAGATGAACCCAAACTGATGCCCGTTTAAAAAAAAATCTTTGTGAAATACGCTGGGGGAATAAAAAGACTTGAGACCGGATACCAGTGGTGTTTGTGCTCTTGAGGAATAGAAGCCCCAATTTGCACAAGTGTCATAATGCCAGCCTGATGTACATTTACAGAGCTGCCAACGTTCAAGGTTTTCAGGAAGGTTTGTTACATTTTCAGGAAGGATTTTGTTATTGCCTCTATCACTTCAGTATCAGCCAATAGTTAAGCCAGGGCTCTACATTAATAGGCATCCAGGCACCCTGGACACCTTAATTTTAGCGTTGGGCGTGCAAAATTGAAAAAAAAAGTTATCATCTATAACACATTTGCCTTCCCTTTGTGTCCCTTCCGCATGTGGCAATTTCTGCAGCGTATTTTGGCAAATGACAATTCAGTTTTATTTGATCTTCATTTGTTCTTAAATTGCATCCTATAAATAATTTAGGCGTCTGCAATATTCAAATATTGTGAAATTAAATATTTTGCTCCACTTCTTTTTTATTTGTGAATATTAAGCCCATACAATGTGAAAAATATGAGTAGCTGGAGAGGTCATATGCCTTTACACTATGTTCAGATAATCTGTAGGTATTTGGCAATTAATAATATGTTATTCCTAAATAAATCTTTGTTTGTTAAGCTGGGCAATTCCTCAAAATTGTTTCTCCCCATTGGCATATCTTTCTCTCCTCCAGGTCTCGTTTCCTCTTCCTGGGTTGCAGGTCCATGGGAACTGTTTGCTGTCCCCAAACATGTAAAATCAATAGAGGGTCCTACAGTCGGAATCCTATCTAGAATTCTCCTACTTAACTTAGCTCCTGAGAAACTCGGGTTAATTGCTGGAATGCAATGCTCATTTGACAACTTGGTCACTAGGCTTGTCACTCAGGCCATCCTGTCACCTGACTGGTTCGAGTGGTCATGACAGGTTTCAGGTCCGTAATGTCCTTTAACAATATGGGGGCTACAAGAATTTAAGGGGTGGGGTGGGGGGGTGAAATGGGGCACGTATGTTGACAATCCACATTCCCTAAGTGGAAGGTTTTGGTATAATCCAGTTAATGGAGGTGAGCAGCACGAACCTCGCTCACCAATCAAAAAGAATCCAGGATTAGTTGCTTGTATATAAATGACTAATTGTCTTTGCAGAAATGATCACCTCTTTCTCTTCTCCATTAAACTGATTTCTTCCATCCTTCCCCTGCTGAACATAGGTGGTGCAAAGGGGATTTAGCTTAAAGTATGAAATGGCAAAAATCGGAAGTTATTTATCTGGGATCGGGAGGGCGGAAGGGAGCATGTAAAAGCGGAAGGTTTCCGCAAAAATTGGGAGGGTTGGCAGCTCTGCATTTAAAGAGAGCACAGCAACCATAATCAACAGGAAACCTGCTAGGAAGCAAGGTCCACGTAGACCAGATGGCGTTCACAACCTTAAAGTGCAAATGTCTGTTTCATAAATAGGCATTTCTCTCTAAAACCTCTTTTAACTCTTTGCTCCCTGCACTAAGGCAACACCTGCAGCATTCTGTGTGCACAAGAGATTGTGTAAACTCTTATCTCTTCTCCATCCAATTACCCAGATATGCTGTAGGGCAGATAAGCACATGTGCTGATGCAGATTAAAGGCTAAGTGCACAAAATTATACTTGGATCTTCAGTGATGAAACTCTGTGGGCTGATCTCTGCCACTGCCTGATTATCAGCCTTTGACATAAACATTCCAACATTGAACTGATATAAATGAGAGTTCAGTTCCAATTAATCCCCTCTTTGGGTTGTTTAGTAGAAATTAAATGTTTGTTAGGTCAGAGCTCAGTAACCAGGGTCTTTTTAGAATCCGCTCTCAATACAGCCCATTGCGCACGACATTATCTTGTTACAATAAATATTAGGACACATGTTATGCTGCTAAAATCAAATCTTACAAATACAAGATATTTCTATCAAATGATACAGATGTTTGAGAGAATTATCAGCAGACTTCTTGAGCCTAGACATTCCATCACAGAGACAAGTTGCTTGAGACCAAGTGTGCAAGCTTACATTTCCCCACCAGCCACTAAACCAAGCCTCCAAAATCCATTTGTTTTAAGAATCAATATCAATTGGATACAAAGTACTGAGGTGACTATTGGAATATTGTGGAATATTCTGAACTAGGAATCAGAAACCGCCAGAGGGTAGACTAGATTCCAACATTCTGTTGCCAAGCTTGGGAGCCACCAGCTCAGCTCCAGAGACCACACCTGCCTGCTTCTCCACGCATCTGTCCATGTCATCTTCCCACCCATCCACCATGGGGATGGCTGCACTCTCAGAGACTCAGATCACTGTAAATGTGCCATTTATCCCAACATCATCTGAAGCACTCCCTTGCCTTTTGGTCTGAACTAAATTGTTGGATTTGAATGGTTGTGAGAACTGGGGTATCTTTAACATGGTGTGTTGTGGGGAAAGTGAGTATAGCCCTGACCCTAGCTCTAGGGGGTTGGTGGATACATTGGAAAAGGGAGGAGGCACCTTTGGCAAAACACTGGTTCAGGTTAGTCAGACAAATAGTCTCTTTTCCTGCACTGTTTTAATTAGCTATTGTTTAAGCCATTAGCTCTCCTGTACAGCATCCCCAACAGCAAAGTGAGATTTTATTTCTAAATGTCACTAACACAGTCCTCGGGAATAGTTTTATTATACATAACACAAAATGTGGTGTAAGGAGGTTTGAGTCATGAATACATTTAATAATAATAATACTAGCATTTATAGTTCTTTTCAAGTCTTCTGGACCAGCGGTTCTCAACCAAGGGGGTACAAAATGATTTCCAGGGGGCACAGGTACACAGGTACATTGATTTATTTAGCTGTCTTATTTAGCATTTTATAGCCTTCCAAATTGTATATTTAATTGTTATTCCCCTCGTTTTGTATGTGCTAGTTATTTTGCTATGTAAGAAAAAAACTTGGTCATAAAATGCAAGGGGAATGAGTGGGGTGGTGTGTATGTGTGTATGTGGTTGGGTGGGGGACAGGATAATGTTGAAAATTAACATTACAATACTGAAAAAGGTTGAAAACCACTGTTCTAGACGTCTCAAAGCGCTACACAGAATATACTGTAAAGTGAATTGACTGTACACTTGTACAAACACGGCAGCCAATTGCACACAGCAGTATCCCACAAACAGTCGTGGATTGGGCCAACTCTTAAAAACAACTTGCATTTACAACAACATTACAGTACATTTATAGGATGCCTTTCACATCAGGAGGATGTCTCAATTATATTTATATAGCACACTTCACGCAAGGTAGCATCTCACCAAGGGCTTAGACAATTGGGTGGTGGGTGAAAGTGATTAATTCAATACTTCCTAGGTATCAGCCTGACTTTGAGCTCTCTCAGTTAGAAGGTTGTGGGTTCGAGTCCCCAAGTCAGGCCTTCGAGCTCACAATCTAGGCTGAAACACTATTGCAACCCTGGAAGAGCAATACCAGCCTTCAGGTGAGACGTTAAACTGCGACCACATATGCCTGTTCACATGCAAGTTAAAGTTCCTATGGCACTATTGGAAAAGAGCAAGTTTCTCTCTCCCATTGACCTGGCCAACAAGCCCCCAAATAAAATTGGTCAATGTTTGAGGCATCTTACTGTACAAAAGTTGTTTCGCCACAAATATACAGTCAATTTTCCTACTCTTCATCCTGCCCTGCCCCCTCCCCACCTGCACTTGTCCCTACCTAACTATATAACGCCTTGGGACGTCCTCTTGACGTGAAAGGTGCTATATAAATGTAAGTTTTGATTGATTGAAACAATCATTACACTTTACAATAAATCCTGAAATAGGGCAGCCAATTCATACAGTTGTGGGACTATTACCCCTAGAAAGTGATATGTCAATCAATGAACCAGCTATTTCCTACTTACTATTAGTTAAACAGGTGTGTGGAGTAAGGAAACTTGCCTGAGTGTGCTCTAACCAATACACTACAGAACACCATATGGCTTTTTACTCCATCAATGGAGCATAAATGGTTTTTAATGTTTTAATTAAAAAGTGTGGGTAGGAGGAGACTAATTGATTAATTGACTATGAGACCTACCTTACACTAATTGGTGTGTTCTTGTTTTCTAGATTAATGGCAGCCAGGGTGTGCAGGCCTGTACGCAGGATTTTTAATGGGGGGGTGCGAATTGCTAGTGATGGAACTAACAATGGCCGGCGGCTTGGGGGCTGCCACGAGGGCCCCTGGCGGGGGTGAAGGGGGCGAAGCCCCCTCGAGGCTCCGACGTTTTACACATTTTTGCGGTCATTTTTTTTTGCATGCCAGTGGACGTCTCTAAAAGCAATTTTTAATTACAGGAATACATTTTTAATAATATAAATCAAATGTGATAATCAAGACAAAACAAGAAACATGATATTTCAGAAACACGCCTATCAAAACTTAAGTCATTTTTACTTACATTTGTCAGATTAAAATATGATTTCAGCTTCCACAAAGTGGTGCTACCTTTTTATGTAGTGACTGTATACGGGATGATTTCCAATTGACACACCACCGCGCTAAAGCATAGGCCTACGTCCATGAGTATCTTTTTTAAAGATAGGCATTTCTGTCCAGACACATATAACGTTTTTGTTGGGTTCTCAAAGGCTTTAATTTCTCAGAAGCTTGTAAATATGTTGTCATTGTTTGCTAGCATTACAGTCACACCTCTCAAAACTTGAGTAATTTTTACTTACGGTGATCAGATGAAAAGATGATTTTAACTTCCAGAAGTGGTGCTACCTTTGTGACTGTATACGGGATGATTTCCAAACGAGGATGGATTTGAGTCTTGGCGCCCGCCTATGTTTACGCGGTGAGTCACAGACTCGCCGCGTCATTGACTAGCGCGTCTATGACGCGGTATGTTTTGGATAGATGCCGATTCTGGTGTGCGAGTAATTTTATATTAATACTAAATCATTCAAAGATGTGTATTTATAAGTAATACATAGTTTTGAAGAATTAATTGTTACACAAATGTTCAATAAATTTATTTGGTATTTAAATTTGATAAAAATACAATTCTCTACCCCGGAAAATGTGGACCTTTTATAATTTGGGGGGGTGCCTACGCACCCGTCGCACCCCCCCTGCGTACGGGCCTGGTGTGCACTAGAGTTTAACCAGCTAACACTCCAGAGGTGCCTCCTTCAGATGAGATGTTAAACTGTGGTACCATCTGCCTGTTCAGATCCCGTGGCACTATTTAAAAAGAGAAAGGAGTTTCCTTCTGTGTTTTGGCCAACAAACCTCCAAATAAAATCAGTCGTTACTTCATGCTAATTTGAAGTATACTGAACATATATAGAATTACAGTATATTCCTTTGAAGGAAAATGCAATACAAATGTGCATTTATATAGCACCTTTCACATCAGTACATCCCATAGCACTTCACGTGGCTTTTACCCCATAAAACATTTCTGTTCCTCCTGGTTTTCTCAAATCTTATTTATTAAATTGAATCAATTGTGGGGATTATTAAGGATTCTGTAATTAAGGTGTTAAATATTTTACAGCCAACCACATTTCTCATCTTGGGCTGGTTATGAGATTTTGTTTCAAAGAAAGAATGGCATTAACTGGTCATGAGTTTTATTGGTGCCACTTAGTGAAGGGTGACACCAGTGCAGCAGCAGAGGTCAGGCAGAAGAAAGGTGTATCTTGAAGGAGAGAGAGACAGGTGATATTATTATACAGGGTTTCGAAAGAAGAACCTTTGAGGATCCTGAGAAAATACCATCGCTTCATCTCCTTCACTCTATCTCTTCTGCAATATTTGATTAGATCAATTTAAATCATTATACTTGCATGCTTTTGCTGCTTTAAATTATTGAGTGGCTTTAACCAATCAGCCCCTCAACTGAACGGTATTCTGAAAAATTGTATTTAATGTGCTATTTCTCTCCCATAAATTGGAAATAATTATGGGAAGGATTGCTCTAATGCACAAATATTAGGGAAATAAATTCAATTAGTCTCTTTACCCAGAGGAATAGCATGTTCCATAAGTAGTAATAATATTCCTTGCATTTCATGTAGAGCCTTTATCACATCATTGAGATGTCTCAAAGCACTTGACAGGATATACCTTAAAGTGGATTGACTATTTTGTGGGCAAAATATGCGAACAGTCATAGAATTCAAACAGTCCAATTAATTGAGAACTAAAACCGCCTGCGTCCTCATCCCAAACTCCGCACCCTCAACACCCCAGTTCTTCCCTGGCTCCACTTGGCTCCTTCTAGTCTAGCAGAATGGATTCATTTCAAGATCCTCACTCAGCTGCAATTCACTTGATGCCCTGGCACCTCCCATCTCGTCACATCCCCACTCCACCGGGTCCCTTCGCTTAACCGGCTCAGACCTTCTATCCATCCTTCAAAACTGTCCCTCCACTCCACCATTGGCAGCAATGCCTTCAGGCAACCGTGTCTTGCATTTCTTTAACTCCCTGCCTCAAGCCCGCCGCCCTGCACCTGAAGGCATTCCTCTTCGACGGAGATCTGACAAGTCCCCTTTCTCCTCGGCTCACTCACACAGACACTCATGAACACAGAGAGTCACAAACACACACACTCGAACACAGAGACACTCACACACATAGACAGACACCCGGAGAGAAAACCCCATAGACACACACAAGAGAGACATTCACACAGACACTCACAGACAGAGACACTCAGAGAAAGTGAGAGACTCGCCCAAACACGAACAGAGAGAGACAGGCACCCCACAGGGACAGATACCCATACAGACACTCCAAAACACAGAGACACTCACACAGAGAGACATTCACGAACAGGGAGACAGACACTCATAAACACAGGGAGATACTCACCCAGACACTCACAAACACGAAGAGAGAGAGACAGACACTCACAAACACAAGGAGAGACACTCACGAACAGAGACAGACAGACGCTCACAGACAGCTGGGCAGCGAAGCCCATTTCCCACCTGCGCCGCACCGCGCGTGCGCATCAGCAGCCCGCCGTGGAATCTGATGGTAGGCGGGAGAGGCCCCGGAACCTGACACTGTACTGTATGCTCAGGGGTGGGGTTTGTAGGTCAGGAGGACGCGAGCTGTTAGTAGCGGATTCCACGGTGAAAGTACCGCCTGATGGGTCCAGGTCATAAGTACATGCCTAAGGTGGGTCACAGTAACGTGAGCAGTTTCGCGTAGTAAATATAATATAGCCATGTGAATAATGTGCGCCGCCGCCGCTCCAATAGAGCTTATCACAACTTGAAATAGTCGCGTTGCTGAGCGGCGGCGAGATTGCAAACCGCTCCAACCTCGTGCAAACAGCAGCCTCCTCCCACTATACGCAAATGGTAAATTTCCCCTCCACTCGTGCAAGCGACAAAAGATTGTTCCTCCATCGTGTAAGCTGTAGCCTCTCGTCACCTCCCCGGGGAGCAGCGAGCGAGTGGGGGGCGAGTGGGGGGGTGAGGAGAAGAGGGCGCGCGCTGGCGGCGGTTGGTGAAGCTCGAGGTTTGAATGTGCGATGACAGTTGGTGGTTGTGACAGCCTGTCCACGGAGAGCGAGTAACAGATCACTAACTGATCCATTTATTCCTTGAACAGTTTTGATTTTCATTTCCTTTTTTTCAAAAACAAACCCGAAAAAGATTATATGGAGGCAATTTAAAAAAAAACGAAACAAAGTTAGAGTTGTACTTTTTGATTTCTTGGCTCCCCAAACTTCAAGGAATGAAGATAATGATAATGGTTATATTTGACAAAGCATCTTTCATGTCAGAAGGATGTCTGGAACTACTTCACAGGATTAAACAACAACACATTGCATTGATATAGCAATAGCACCTTTCACCTCAGGAGGACATCCCAAAGAGCTGAAGGTGAAGTTGAATATTTTATAGACAGACTCACAAAACAACAACAAAATTACATTTGTAAAGCACTATTCACATTGGGAGGACGTCCCAAGGCGCTGGACAATCAGTATTTTGGACCCGAGCTAGGATTGGGGATGGAGGGTGACCGAAGGCACAGGCGAAGAGGAGGGTCTCAACAGAGGTGAGGGGAGAGGCGGAGGGACTGCAGGATGCAGTTCCAGAGGGCGAGTGTAGGGTGGCTGAAGGCCTGCCCGCCAATGGTGGGGTAGACGAGGCTTGGGGTGTGAAGCAGGCCGGAGCTCGCTCAGCTCACTTCATTTTGCTCACCTTCCTTATGATTTGTGCTTTGTGATTTTAGTATTTAAGGCTTGGCTGTGCTTGAGTCAGAGGGTTCAGGGTTTAAACCCCACGTTGACCCAAATAGTCTATGTTGGGAGACCACTGCATTATCAGAGTCCTTCGAATGAGACATTAAACGAAGACTCCATCAGCTTGTTCAAGTGTATAAAGATCTCATGGCACTATTGGAAAAGAGAAGTGAGTTTTTCCCAGTTTCCTGATCAACAATCGCCCAAATAAAATTGGTCGTTCACTTCATGACAATATAAGATATTGCTGTGCTCAAATTGGATGCTGTATTTCGTTTCAAATAATACAATGGGATCTGCAAAGGGGGGTCCGTTTCTTTCCATCCAACTGGAATTGATTTGGGTTTGTGGAAGTTATTTGTTGTCTGTTAAATGATTTGCTCATTGACCTTGTATGGAAAGTGCAGAACCATTTTCTGGACCTCAGTTTCAAACCAGTTCCTTTACCTGCTTGCATCACTGTGGAGCTCAAACCCTGCCATCTCAAGTCTGGTTACTTTCCATGTCTTTTACTGCTCAGTTATTGTTGTGATTCTCAGGATTTCTGAAATATAAGTAAAAGTAGATTACTCCCCTTGGGTGCAACAGTCCTCGTTTTCCAAATAGCAAGCATACTCAATGCACTGTGTTTCTTGTCACCGTTCCATTGATGGCTGGTTGTTTATAGCCAGCCTAATCTGTGAATAACCTGATTTAGATATGATTTTCATGAAGCAGTTTTACTTCCTTTCTGGGGATAATAGAAGCCGATTTCTTAAGGCAACAGCTGCTTTTCTCTCACCCACACCCCAGGGGAGAATGTGGTGCAAAACGATTATTAACGTTCTCTTAGTACCCAACACCACCACTGAACAGGTGATTTTAATGAACCAATTAGAATTATTTCTGTACTCAGTCTGACAGCAACCCATATTTGTCTCACAATTTGGGGAAGATAGCATATTTTCTGTAGCTGTAATATCACTATGAGCTTCGTCACTTCAATGTCACCTAAGTATATGGTTTTTGTTCCTATGTCCTGATGTAAGCTTTAAAAACCATGTGTATGGGTGAAAGCACTTTTGAGACATCGATAACATGGAAAGCACTATATAAATGTAAGGATTCTTATTATTATTACAGAATGTTTGTCAAGGACTCAACATTCCTAACATTATAGGGCAATTCTCACTTTGCTTACGTCCAGTCCTTCCCAGTATCAGTTGGCAAGCTGTCAGCCATCCTGTTCAACTGGAGACGCCATCCGGCGTGGAGGGCACTTTATAAATTGAAGTTGTTGTTGTTGAAATTCCCACCTGTAGTCTCTGCCTTGCCCTATCCCTCCGTATTTTAAAGCCCAACTTGAAACCATTATGCTTTTCATCTTTTTTCCCCAGCTCGAGTGCCTAATCAGGAGTTTGAAGTGGTTTGAGACACTCCTGATGTGAAAGGAGTACAATATAAAGGTATAACAGGTGGGTGGGCAATACAATATTATTGTATTGTCCACCCACCTGGTAATTCATTGACCTAATTTATTGACTTCCCATTTGGTTTGTCAATTCTGAATTTTCAAATGGAAAATCTTTCTGAGAACTCTCAAACAACAACAATATAATTGCATTGATAGAGCACCTTTCACGTTGGGAGGAAGAAATTAAAACTTTTTTTTAAATGTTCAGTTTCAAGCATAAATATGAAATCGCATTAATTGATAAATTGGTTCTTGCATTTGATACAACACCTTATCACGTTGTCAATGTCTTAAATTGCTTTACAGTATGTACTGTATAATGTGTTTTGTTGTGCATATGACAACAAAGAAGAGATTAAGGAATAAGAACTTTAAATTGCTAGCTGAATACATGTTTTAATGTCTGACTGAAAATTAGGTAATAAAAAAACATACTGCACTTTAACCAAGTGAAATTATATTTGTTGCATTTTTACCAAACTAAATACTTCGTGAAGTAACTGGGGTCCTTTAAAAGGGAACCTACAGCTTTCTCGATGAACTGTGCTTCCCTATTTCTTTGCTGTAAAAATAAATCTGTACCTTGGAAGTAAAGAATGAGGGTGATTTGCTAGCTGCTGACAATGAGGGCATGGTGGATGGTTAGACTCTGAGCCGGTTCTCAATTGAAAAGATTTATCTTTTATTACTTTGGTGGTACTAGGCTTTACAAGTTGTGTTCTATTTGGGGTTTATTGAAGAAGCAAATTGTGAAATTTCATATTGCTCTTGACATTTAACGTGAGCTTTCATTCTGGATATGCTCAAGCCAGGGTGATGTGAAATTAATTTGAAATAATTGACTTCCTTTGCTTGAATGCTCCTTGAGCAGTCTGATTGTTTTGGGTTCTCAGTTACTGAACAATATCCTCCGGGGTGTGGGGCAGATGGAGCTGAACTGACTCCAACGTGACAACTGAATGACAGAATTAAGATAGCCTTATGTGGTGGTCTTGCTAGACCAGTTTCTCAGCCATTCAGGCCTGCAGTATTCTGATGACAACACAGTACCCTGACTCATTGGCAGGACCCAGAAGGGCCAACTAAACACTGGGGCATGGAGTCAGCTCCTGTTAATCCTGCAAGCCAAAGCCCTAATGCAGTGGTTCCCAACCTTTTTTTGCTGTGACCCAAATTAGCCACAAACAGGTCCTTTTGACCTCCTGACATTGCAACTGAAGCGAAGCTCAGCCAAGACGATATCTCCTCTTTTGTGGCCTCAGCGCAACTCGTAAATACAGTTTTTCATACAAATTGGTCGGCGGTGTCGCCTCAAGCACTTTTTGTAGCATTAAAACAGAACTTTCAGCATTTAAAAAAAAGCAACCAAAAAAATTTGTGATGACCCTCCACGACCCAACTGAGAACCCCCACAACCCTTATTTGAGTCAGGACCCGAGGTTGGGAACCACTGCCCCAAAGGGTAGGGTTGGAGAATAAGTGGAAAGCTTCCCAGACAGCAATAATTGGCAAGTTGTGTGGTTTTAGCTGGTTAGACTCAGCTGTTACCCCAATGCATATTCTGGAGTCTCCAAGCCTTGGCTCTTACCAATCTGCTCACAAATTAGGTAAGCAGGATGCAGCCCTCCAAGGAAAGAATGCACATTCCTTTTCAACAATCTAACTGGGGTTTCTCAGCTTGATTTCGATATTCCTAAACTGGGTGATGGGTTTCCACATGTGTCAGACACTTGACTGACCCAAAAAAATTACTGAACCATATCTAAAATAATACCAGGCACCATGCAAATGTTGTATCAAATATTAATAGACAGAATTTCACATCACTGCAGTTTGTGGGACATTGGTTTGATTATTGGCTGCCATGTTAGCCTAAAATGTAAAATCCTGTGAAGTACTTTGGGATATCCCCTGACTTGCAGAATGCTATATTAAATGCAAGTACAGTACAGCATTATTACGTATTGCATAAACCTTCGCAGCATAGAAACAGCTATCTGATTCACACAATGTCCTCCTAATTATTGAAAGCAGAAGTTTGCAAATGTTGTCATAGTGAACCTCCTGCCTAAGCTAAGGGAAACACACCCCCCTGAAGGTTTACTAAGAGGACACAAAATTAAATCCTATACTTTGCAAGAATCCCAGTCATGAAGTAGATGGGCTTTGATAAACATGGTTATAATAAGAGAATAAGTGTCATAAGTACAATTTTTTATTCCATAAAGGCCCTTTCATGTTGACACCAAACAATCATAGATTATGACATTTCCCCATTGTTGAAGATTTTGGTTGTCTGGGAGTTGCTATGCTGGAGCATGAGTCGGTTCCAAACAAATCCAGGATGTTGGGAGGTGTGCAACTTGTGTCTCCTCTGGTCCACGCACGTGTCTCCCCAGGGAGGCGTGCCCCATAGTTTGAGAATCTCTGGCCTAAAGCAGTGTGGTCTAACTGGAGGGCCGAGTGCCACATCTGGCCCAGCCAGTGATTTTATCTGGTCCAAGACAATTTCCAACATTCCACCTTTCCCTCCCTCCCTCCCTCCCTCCCTGGTGCATGTCTTCGATTGGCAGTGGCAGACATCGGTGGTTGGGTGGGCGCAGCGCAGCGAAAATAACATCGACCATTGCTGCAGTGTATCAAGAAGGCAAGAGCATCTATTTTGAACCCCGTCCTTAGCAATGGCCGGCTCCTGCCACTGCAGAGAGTGACCCGCTTGGCTGATTTGAGGATTCAGGTGGTGAGGGGCAAGAGAGGTGGGGGTGAGAGTGATTGAGGAAGGGAGAGTAATTGATTGATGTGTGAGTAAGTGGGTGGATGGGTGGATGAGCACAGTGCGTGAGTGTGGGGGTGTGGGAGAGAAGGGAGTGTGCCTCCCCAGTTCCTCCATTCACAGGCTGCAGGCCATCCAAAACTCTGCAGCCCGTGTACTATCCCGCACCCGCCTCCGTGACCACATAACCCCCACCCTCGCCCGTTTCCACTGGCTCCCCATCCTCCAGAGGATCGAATTTAAGATCCTCGTCCTCACCTACAAGGCCTTACACGGCCTGGCCCCATCCTACCTAGCCGATCTACTCTCCCCCTACACGCCCACCCGGGCCCTCCGTTCAACAGGACTTGGCCTGCTCCAAGCCCCCCGCCCGAACCGCCGCACCATCGGATGCCGGGCCTTCAGTTTCTCCGCTCCCACCTTATGGAATGCCATCCCTCAATCCCTCCGTTTCGCCTCTTCCCTTTCCTCTTTCAAGGCCGATTTGAAGACTTTCCTCTTCGATCGTGCCTTTTGTTCCACCCCGAACTCTTTTACCTCCCCTTCGTGTTTCACCCCTTCCCAAACACTCCCCTCCCAGCTCGGGTCACACGCCTCTTGTTTAGCGCCTTGGGACGTCCTCCCGACGTGAAAGGCGCTATATAAATGTAAATTGTTGTTGTTGTTGAGTGTGGGTGGGAGAGAGTATAATAATCATTGCAGTTGGTATAGCGTCATTGATGTCTAACAGTACTTCAGTATTCGTGGGAATGCAGAAAAAATTAAAACGTGCTCATAAAGTGTGACACTTTTAGCTGTGTCCAGTACGTGTTCTCTGAATTATATTTATTACCTAATTTATATACTGATATTTATTAAACATTTATTTCAATTCTCAATATTGGTAGTGTTGTTTTTGCTCTTTATTTAATATTAGTGTAAGAAACTTTTGTCCAGAAATGTACTGAAGGAACCCCTATTTATATGTCGTTTCACTTAAAGTTGCACTTTTCGAGAACACATTAATTGAGGAGTCCCAATATTTTCATTTCCCTGCCCTACCCACCATACCTCTGTGACCTCCTTACCTAGCTATTCCCTTTGCAAAGAAAACACCAGCTTGCTTTGTGTTTCTCCCACCCCATTTGTCCAACCATCGTCATTTTTGCCCTGCCTCTCTGCAGTGCCTTTGGAAAAAATGACATTTTTGTTATTGACTTGCTCTCTCCCTCCACTCTTTCAAGGCACAACAGGACTCAACTCTTTGACTACACATTCAACCGTCTTTTCCCTTCCCCACCCCACTTTTCTCGGCTCTCACCCTCATTTCAGGACCCCAGCCAGCAGTGTCGAGCATTTGAGATATCCTTCTAACATGAAAAAGGCGCTGGCTAAATGTTATGTTTCCGGAAGAGAAACACAGTGGGTCATGTGGCCCATAACCTTTCTCAAATAGGGAATCCAGCCCACAGGTACAAAATGCCATATATCGATGCTTTGTTTCAGGCTAATTTTTTTATGCACCACTTGTTTTGTAGTTTGTATTTTATACAAAGGAAGTTTAGGGATTATCAGATTACTTTTCTGGAATATATTTTCTTTGGTATCATGCATTATGTACTTTATTATTGGAAACAGATTATTTATAGAGGAGAAATGAGTTTGGATCGAGTGGAGATGAAAACATCTAGTTCATTTTTTTCAGATAAAAGCAGATGAGCACATGATTACTAGGCTTGTTTTCCCATACTTGGAAATGAGAAAGCTGAATTCTACCCATTGTTGGGATATGGAGGTATTAAAAATTAATTATAGTTAGTTCCGATCAGGCACCAATTGAAACAATCTATCCACAACATGGGCATGGTCAGCAACCTTGAGCAAAAAGGAGACAAACACCTTATCTACACAAAACACCAGGTGCACATTCCCCTGCGCTGAGACAACCTTAGGTACGTACTGGTCATGCCAATAATCCAAGGGGCGCAATAACATCAGTAGATTCTAGGATAAATAAAGAATTGAAGGAAAGCGGCTTGAGATATAGATAGGGACAGAGGACTCAATTAACAAAGGCGCAAAGGAATGTACTAATTTGAGAAATTGCCTAGTGAGTAGCTGGAAAGCCATCTCAAGGTCTGGGAAAGCAAGGAGGCAGACAAAACAGGCCTGAGTAGATGGGGAGGTGTTTGAGAACCTCTGCTCGTCAAGATAAGCGAGGCTGGTGGAGAAGTATAAAGATAGGAGTGAAAGAGTGGCTCATTACAACAGTTGGGGAGTGTCTCAGGGTTCATAGAATCATAGAATTTTACGGCACAAAAGGAGGCCATTCGGCCCATCTAGTCTGTGCCGGCTCTTTGAAAAGAGCGATTCAATCCCACTGCCCTGCCCGCTCCCCATAGCCTAATAGACCCGTTCTCCCTAAATAAAGATCTAATTCCCTTTTAAAAGTTGTTATCGAATCAGCCTCCACCACCTTTTCAGGCAATGCATTCCAGATTCGAACAACTCGCTGAGTGAAAAAATTTCTCCTCAGCTCCCCTCTACTGCGCCTTGAAACTATTTTAAATCTGTGACCACGAGTCACAGATTCACCCACGAGTGGAAATAGTTTTTCTCTATTTGCCCTGTCGAAACCCCTCATGATCTTATAAACCTCTATTAGGTCTCCCCTCAATCTTCTCTGCTCCAGAGAGAATAACCCTAGCCTATCTAGCCTCTCCTCATAGCTGAAGTCCCTCAATCCTGGCACCATCCTAGTAAATCTTCGTTGTACCCTTTCCAATGCCTTCACATCCTTTCTGTAGTGTGGTGACCAGAATTGAACACAGTATTCCAGCTGAGGCCTCACCAAAGTCCTATAGAGGTTAGTCAGCACTTCCTGACTTTTGTACTCTATACCCCTATTTATAAAGCCTAGTATCCCATATGCCTTCTTAACAGCCTTGTCTACCTGTCCTGCCACCTTCAACGAGTCACTAACACAAATCCCCAGGTCTCTCTGTTCCTTTGCACCATTTAAAATTGTACTATCTAGCCTATATTGCCTCCCTTCATTTCTTCTCCCAAAATGCATCACCTCACACTTCTCTGCATTAAACTTCATCTGCCATGTGTCTGCCCACTTTACCAATTTGTCTATATCCTCTTGCAGATGGCTACTATCCTCCTCACTGTTTACTATTCTCCCTAACTTAGTGTCATCTGCAAACTTGGAAACTGTACTCCGTACACCCAAGTCCAGATCATTGATGTAGATTACAAACAGCAATGGTCCCAAAACCGATCCCTGTGGCACACCACTGCTCACTTCCCTCCAATCTGAAAAACAGCCGCTCACTACAACTCTCTGCTTTCTGTCTCGCAGCCAGTTGTGGATCCACGCTGCCACTGTCCCTTTTACGCCATGGGCCTTTAATTTCATAATAAGTCTCTCATGTGGCACTTTGTCAAATGCCTTTTGAAAGTCCATGTAAACTACATCAACTGCGCTACCATTATCCACCCATTCCGTTACCTCATCAAAAAATTCTATCAGATTTGTAAGGCAAGATTTGCCTTTAACAAATCCATGTTGACTGTCCTTTATTAGCCTATATCTTTCTAAGTGAAGATCTACCTTGTCCCTGATTATGGACTCTAGAAGTTTGCCCACTACCGACGTTAGACTGACTGGTCTGTAGTTACCAGGCTTGTCCTTCTGCCCCTTTTTATACAAGGGAGTAACATTAGCTATCCTTGGTTAAACCAAGATCTCCAGCCTGCCACTGTTGTGCAGAACTACTGGAACGGGTCATGGTTCCAGTTGTTTTGTTTTACAGGCAGAGAAGGGTCAGTTAGAGAAGGAAAGTTAGAAGGAGTAAGCATTGTGAGAAACCTGAACCTGACTTATGATGTAACAGCCTGATTCCAGCATTGTATTCTACATAGAACTGGTAGTATGATTTTTTTATTCTATCATTCTAAAATTGCTTGCAATCAATAAATCACTATACCTTTATTAAGGATTGTAGGGTCATTATTTTGAGCTCTCGGGATCGGAAATCCCAACACCATGTTTCAAAGAGATATTAATTAAAGGTATACGGATATATTAAAGGGGCATGGTGAAGGGTGGAACATTGCTATTAAAATATCTGCTGAAAACTAAAAACTTGGAACATGTTTAAATGGTCTCTCCTGTTTTCTTTTTGTTACTGCGTTTCATTATTTTAATATTTGCAACTCCTGCAGAAATTGGTGGAAGTCTTCTGGAAGCATCTGTTTTTGATACCAAAAGGCCTGCTGACTTTTCCTTTTACAGCTAATATGCTCTAGGATTGCTATCACTGAGCCATTGCTTTTACCAGCCTGATGAGGCCTCTACATTTTTTTTCACTGAATCAGAACATTTTCAACCTGACCCAGATCTAATAGTTGTATTACTAATGCCTTTGTCTCTTGAGTGTTCTGATTCCCTCAGTAATTGTGTGTATGTCATGTATATATTTTTTAAATCTTGTTCTGCGAATATGTATTGTTTTCCAATGCTAGTGTGTTAACTTTTCTGATATGGTTTGAGCATACCCAAGTATTTGTAACTATTTCTCATAATAAAGTTTGTTTTTTGCACTGTATGGATGCCTTGATACACATAACATCATAACATGTAGAAACACTAATTAATGGGGTTGTGAAGGGTTCTTGCAGAAAGCAGGACTTCATTCATTTGCATGAACAATCTTTGACTATTATTTAAAGGAGGCTTTTTCTATTGTTGGTCGTAGAGCACCACTGTCCAAATTACATGTGTTCCAGTTAATCATTGTAAGGTTCTCATTTGATTGGGATGTCCCCCTGAAATGAAAGGAGCTATATAAATGTAATTTGTTGTTGTTTTTATAATATGCCTAAGTGAAAACTAAGCTTCTTAACAGGAATGTGGTTGTGGCCATAATGTTTAAACTAAGCAGTGTAAGTCTACTGTAATGAAGCTCCCTAAATATGAGCTCCTTCTGTCTGTATTAATACTTTAGAACTGTCTGCATCCAACATTTGCAGTGTGAGACTGAACATGCAGTGGAGTTTTGTTGTGCATGGATCTGGATGTAGTAGTTTTACAAGAAATCAGTTTTCATTTTGAAATGTTACTGGTTCTGTCCTGCATGCGGAGAATTTAAGTGAGAATTTAAATCCAGGAGAATATAAATGAACTTCATCTGTGATGCCGTTTTGTAAACCAAACATTTAAAAACAAAATTGGTCAGCAGTTGGTGAATTTTAAACAAAGCGGCAGATTAGAATTCTACTAGACTGATCTTTTAATAAATACACTTTGATAAACAATTTTGTCTTGTTAAGAGAAACAATTATCTATGAAAATGAAATGTTAGGCAAATGTAATGACTTTCCTGGTTTCAGGCAGAGAAATTGTTCCTCTGGGGGCTACCTATTTCGATAGTTGTTCATGCTCATTTATGTGTTAGCATTTCATTGGGTATAGTTTAATAAGTGTTTTGCATAAATTAACTTGAAACACTTTGCAATTTCACTTTGTGAGCAAAAGGTTAACAGTGCTTTAATCAGTTGTGGTGGAGTTGTGGTACACAGCAATCCCTCCTGTATTTGCGCACGTGAAAGATTCTGAAATCAGTCAGCTGGAGAGGAAATAAAGTGACAGAAGTGTCTGTTGTGCTCCAGTGGTTTGTTGGCAACTTTTAATTGGTTCTGTACAATATTTTTGATCCTGCAGTAATTGGAAAAGGATCTTTCCTCTTAGGCTTGTTGACTACAGGGATCAATTACAGTATGTTACCAGTGAAAAGCTAAATGTTTTCAACACAGGTAAAGTAGTAATTTCTAAATTTCTCCTTCAAAAAAGAATAATTTCACTTTAAAGAATGTTTCTAAACCATAGTCGAAGAATTGTTTTAAAACAGCACAAATACAGTAATTGAAAGTTTGAACTGTAAATATGACTTGGTGAACTCTTGATTAGTGCTTATCTTATTCACAAAACGAGCTGCTCTATTTTCTGGGCTATTTGTAATTTTTGATGTTTTGAACTTATCAGAAGGAGTATATTTAAGGTTAGCATCATGTATTGCAGTACTGTGTCTTCAATGTGTGAGCAAGTCTGGTAAACTCCTGATAACTCATCATTTCAAAGGAAAAGGGCTTAATGACGAGTTTCCAGAGTGGCAAGTTAGGCATATGTGTAAATGCATAAATAAATGCAGCTGAATTATTGACTTGAGTGGTAGTGACAAATTAAGCCAGGGTGAAGTCATGAGGAGTTTACTGTACAAGTCAATTTCTGTCTTTTGCTTTAAGTTTATCTTCTGCAGCTCCTACTTTGCCATTCGTTGCCATGGTTCAAGTGCCTGACATCCTTCTACAAATGTTTCCTATTTGTTTGGATTGTATTCCACCAGTTAGTGAAATGAGGGTTAAGTTCACTGTTGCACAGCACGGTGCAGATGTACATCTCTAGTGATTAATTGTCACCTTGTGAAAAGGGTGGCTGTTGAGTTGCATTATTCATAGAGCTAGGAATCATGATTTTTTTTCAATGTATGGCTGTGCTATAAGAATGATGATAAAAATATTTAATTTCCCAGATGGTTGGTAACATATCTATATTTCCTTCACCACCAGAACAATTCTGCATCTTTCCCAGGTTCTATACTATCAATGAAATCCTTAAAATAATTTGTGTATAAAATAACTAGTTGTACGCATTGGAGCTTTGCATGCAACCAAAGGATCCAATATGGAACTTTTGTAGATTGACACACAAACAGACATTTTGTCTATGCTGTATACTGTACTCAGATGGGAGTGCTCCCTCTCCCAGTCTCTCTATCTCAGTCTCTTGTCTTTCTCTCTCCCCCACAAAACATACTGTCACTACACTTTATAATATATTCTCTCTCCCAGTCTCTTTCTCTTTGCCCCACGTGGGAGTGTAGCTACCATGACAAGCAGAAAAAAGTGCCACACATTTGTTGCAGAATATAGACATACCTCTCTGAACGGTGTGTACTTTCGTCTGTTACGTACCGTAGTTGCACGAATACGATGCATAACTAACATTTTTGGTCTTAATTAATGTCTTATTTAATACAGTAGTTTCATCAATGATAGGACATTCCCCCCCCCCCCCCCCCACACCCCCCAAAAAAAATCCCCATGACATTGGGCATATAGGCAGGCACACTGGACGAGACCTTTCAGATGATCCTTTGTAGATTGACACACAAACAGACATTTTATCTAAACTGTATACTGTACTCAGATGGGAGTGCTCCCTCTCCCAGTCTCTCTATCTCAGTCTCTGTCTTTCTCTCTCCCCCACAAAACATACTGTCACAACACTTTATAATATATTCTCTCTCCCAGTCTCTTTCTCTTCTCTGCCCCACGTGGGAGTGTAGCTAACATGACAAGCAGAAAAAAGTGCCACACATTTGTTGCAGAATATAGACATACCTCTCTGAACGGTGTGTACTTTCGTCTGTTACGTACCGTACTTGCACGAATACAATGTATAACTAAAATTTTGGGTCTTAATTAATGACTTATTTAATACAGTACAGTTTCATCAATGATAGGACATTTCCCCCCCCCACACCCCCCAAAAAAAATCCCCATGACATTGGGCATATAGGCAGCACACTGGACGAGACCTTTCAGATGAGGTCTTTGCCAATCTGTTATTGCATAATTGTCAGATACACTGACACACAAAGCGTCTTTATTAGTATGGATAATAATCCTTGCATTTGATATAGGCGTATGAAAAGTGAATTGATTATATTGTGGGAAAAATGCAGCCAATTTCGCACGCACAGCAGTGTCCCACAAACAGTCATAGATTGAGTGACCAATTTATCTTTTTTGCAGAAATTAATGCTAAATATTAGGTAAACAGAGGCGTGTGTAGTAAAGAAACTTGTCCAACATTTCCTGCTGGGAATCAAATTAAGGTCTCTCGCTTGCAATGCAAGTACTCTTAACCACAGGGCACCACTTGAGTGTGAATAAACTGTCAAATGAACTTATTCTGAGGCTTATCAGTGGTTATGGCAAACAAAGATATACTCCATCTCAAAACCTTGCAGTAGCTATTCTTTCCCCAGAGTTAAATGTTCCAAGATGAGTATTGAGATGATCAAAGAACTTCACAGAATACGATTATTCCTATGGAATGTCTGGCATCTGGGGGAGGCAAAAAGCCAGGATTGATCAAACTTCATTGTGTAAAATTAAGTGAGTATTGTGAAGAACTATAACCTTAATGTGGAGTGTTGCTCAATCTTACTTTGGAGAACAAGAAATAGAATGAGTGTAATAGTCTCAGATGGCACGATAGTTACCCCTCCCCTCCCCCCTCAAAAAAAATGTTGCCTACTGGAAATTGAATAATAGACATCGATGTTTGTAATGAGAGTAGAATTGTGTTTCCACAAAGCTGATGGAAATTTTTGTTTTGACGTAGATTTTTTTTTGCGAGAGGATAAAGACAGGGCCATTGCGCATTTGTCACGGTGGGGATTGTTTTGTTATTTGACGTGTGTTGTCACGGGGATGACAATACATGTTTCAAAATAATAAATATCTATTTTGTATAATAAAAAAAGACCAGTTGCCTGCATAGAGGAAGGAGACAGGGATTTTACTGTTGAGGAGATTAGACGAGGTTCCATTGGCTTTGTTAGTGTAGTACAGTAAAAGCCTGTTTATCCCTTGGGACCTGGCCAATGCCGGTTAAATCGCCTGCCGGATATTCGGGCGAAAATGCCAAAAAAAAATTAAATGCATTTTTCCGGTTAAATTTTGGTTAATTGAATGCGGACTTTTTTTTTGCGATGCCAGTTATACAGAAATTACGGTTGATCGGGTGCTGGATAAACGGGCTTTTACTGTACTATTTATAAATGGGAAAACATTTTTTTGGCAATTGACAGCATCACTAGCCTGCCTATTGTGGGTCTGTCTTCCTTGAGCCCAAAAGGTACTGTGCAAAAGCTAGTATTGTTATATTTAGGTTCTGTTTGCTTTGTGATTCAACCAGACATTTTGGACAAGTCAAAATTGTGTTTGTAAAAAAAAAGCCCAATTTTTTAAAATCAATATTTGTTGCCTTATTCACCAACTTATGGAATTTGTGTTTCTGCTGCTTTAGGAAGCCAGGGATGGAGGTTTCAAGTGTTACTCCAAGGAAGATTCTCAAAGCAAAGAAAACTCTTCGTCCAAGTGACAGGCAACAGTGGAAAGCATTGGTGAAATTGAGAGATCACCGTGACAATGAAAGGGCCTGTAGAGAATCTGATCGCCAGGAGAAACATCAGAGGAGTGTTGGCTCCATTGATTTGGGATCTCAACCTGAAAAACGCTTTGTTCCAAACAACACAAATACCAACCATCTGAAACCTGAATTCAACCAGCCTGCACCATTCCATCAAAGAAATGAGACTAGCACTACCCAGAAGAAGTTAGCTGAAATCCGTAGAGCAGAGAGATGTCGCGACATCACAAGCTTAAAAAGCCCTGCTGGAACCTCGCACAATGGTCATCCTGAAGCAACAAAAGCAAACCATCAGAAACACAAGACTATTAATTTGCTGAGAAAGGTTATTTTTCCATTGACAAAACCTACCGATAAAATGGAGTCCAATGTAAATGGTACATTTCATGTTTCATCAAGGCTAATGAAGAAAGATTTTGACTTAGCTTCTGTGAAGAGTTCAACAAAGATTGCCAAATTAGTGGAACAGAAGAACTGTGTAAAATTGATGAATGCAGACAGGAAACAGGATTGTGAGCCAGTTGGCAGCGGTGTTGGTGTTAAACATGTTAAATTTGTATCTTCAGACCTCAATGAGAATAAAACCAGGAACAAAAGAAAATTAAAGGATTCAGTTATTCCCATTTTAGAGAAGATGTCCACCGAGGCTCACGAGGACATTATGTGCAATAGGAATTTGATAGCTTTGCCTGTTCACAAACTCCATGATGAAGTTGAGAAAAGAGAGCAAAAAGCCCATCAAGAGTCATCTGATTCAAAACGCATTAAAAGAATGAAACTACAGCCAGAAGGATCCACATTCCTATCCGAGTACCAACGTGAAATTCAATACAGCTCACCTTTGCCAAAAGCCATAAAAACAAATTCTGGTGAGTAATTAGGATTAGGATTGCTCTGATTGCCCACCACCCCGCTTTCAATCACAAAAACAATCACCTCCATGAAACCCACCACGTGCTCATTGGACCCCATCCCCACCCCCCTCCTCCGCACCCAGCTCCATTTGTTAGCCCCACTCATTTCTGACACCATTAACCTTTCCCTCTCCTCAGGAACCGTCCCTACCTCCCTTAAAACAGCCACCATCACCCCTTTCCTGAAGAAACCCTCCCTTGATGCGTCGCAACCATCAAGTTATAGACCCATCTCCAACCTCCCGTTTCTATCCAATGTCCTTGAAAGAGTGGTTGCCTCCCAGCTCCGCTCTTTCCTTTCAACCCATTCACTTTTTGAACCCCTCCAATCAGGTTTCCGCCCTATCCACAGCACAGAAACTGCCCTGGTCAAGGTCACAAATGACATCCTAACCGCCTGTGACCAGGGCTCCCTCTGCCTCCTCGTCCTCCTTGACCTGTCTGCTGCGTTCGACACAGTCGATCACACCATCCTCCTTCAACGTCTTTCCTCCCACCTCAACCTTCAAGGCACAGTCCTTGACTGGTTCCACTCTTATTTGACCCATCGTTTACATTTTGTTTCTTCCAATGGCTTTTCATCAAACCCCCGCACAGTTTCCCACGGCGTCCCTCAAGGCTCTGTCCTCGGTCCCCTTCTTTTCACCCTTTACACGCTCCCTCTGGGCGACGTCATCCGCAAACATGGGGTAAATTTCCACATGTATGTGGATGACACCCAGTTGTACCTTTCTGCCTCATCCCTCAATCCCCAGACGATCGATGTTCTGACAGCATGTCTGTCCGACATCGAATCGTGGACGAGGGACAACTTTTTGCAATTGAACGTGAGTAAGACCGAGGCCCTCCTGATTGGCTCAAGCCAGCGCCTCCGCACATCGGGCGCTGCCAGCCTCAACATCCAAGGCTGCACTCTCCACCTCACAAAGCCAATCAGGAACCTCGGCATCATGTTCGATCAAAAACTTTCCTTTCTCCCCCACATCCGCGCCTTGACCGGTACCGCCTATTTCCATCTGCGCAACATTGCCAGGCTCCGCAATTATCTTACCCCCCGCGCTGCCGAAACACTCGTGCACGCATACATCACCTCACGGCTGGACTACGGAAACTCTCTCCTAGTCGGCCTCCCCAGTTCCTCCATTCACAGGCTGCAGGCCAACCAAAACTCTGCAGCCCGTGTACTATCCCGCACCCGCCTCCGTGACCACATAACCCCCACCCTCGCCCGTCTCCACTGGCTCCCCATCCTCCAGAGGATCGAATTTAAGATCCTCGTCCTCACCTACAAGGCCTTACACGGCCTTGCCCCATCCTACCTAGCCGATCTACTCTCCCCCTACACGCCCACCCGGGCCCTCCGTTCAACAGGACTTGGCCTGCTCCAAGCCCCCCGCCCGAACCGCCCCACCATTGGAGGCCAGGCCTTCAGTTTCTCCGCTCCCACCTAATGGAATGCCATCCCTCAATCCCTCCGTTTCACCTCCTCCCTTTCCTCTTTCAAGGCCGATTTGAAGACTTTCCTCTTCGATCGTGCCTTTTGTTCCACCCCGAACTCTTCGTGTTTCACCCCTTCCCAAACACTCCCCTCCCAGCTCGGGTAACACGCCTCTTGTTTAGCGCCTTGGGACGTCCTCCCGACGTGAAAGGCGCTATATAAATGTAAATTGTTGTTGTTGTTGTTGGACATTGAGAAATAAATTGATCTGGAATAATTATTTGTGCCCAGTTGGAGTAGACTTCTCTTGGGATGCACTCCCAACGCAAAAGGTGCTACTGTGTATAAATGCAATTGTGGAGTCTTGCAATGTAGTGATTTGCATGCTTGCCTCAAAAGCAAGAGTGCCCGGGTTCAATCCCCAAAGCGGAGTGAAACCTTAGGCAAGTTTCCTTACTCCATATGCCTCTGTTTACTTAGCTGTAATTAGGTACCCAGTTCTTAATTGATTGCTTTCAAGGCATAATAATGCCTTCCCCACCAAAAAAATATATACTAATTTGGTCACTCAATCCATGGCTGTTTCTGGTACACTGCTTTGCGCAGTTCACTGCCGTGTTTTGCCTACAAAATACAATCAATTCGCTTTGCAATCCCTCAACCTCTGCCCCTCCCTAGCCTCCTCC
Source organism: Hydrolagus colliei (assembly GCA_035084275.1). Classification (NCBI taxonomy): domain Eukaryota; kingdom Metazoa; phylum Chordata; class Chondrichthyes; order Chimaeriformes; family Chimaeridae; genus Hydrolagus; species Hydrolagus colliei. The sequence continues at coordinate 12,230,281 of CM068758.1, read as the reverse complement.
AAGTCCCACCTCAAGACCATCCTTTTTGACCGTGCGTGCCATCAGTCACCCATCTTCCCCCAGCTCTGGTCTGAAGCACTGACTTTCCAGTGCCTTGGGAGGTCCTACCAATGTGAAAGGTGCTATACAAATGTAATTTTGTTGTTTTTGTTTACAGTATATTCTGTGAATCTCACTTTGAGATTTCTCAACGATGTGATGTGCTGTTTCAAATGCAAGAGTTATTATTACAGTAAAAGCCCGTTTATCTGGTACCCTCAGGACCTGGCCAATGCCAGTTAAACGGCATGCCGGATATTCCGGCAGGCAAGTTGCCTAAAACCCAACACAAAAAAAATTACTTTTTTTTAAACATACCATATTAATTATAGACTAAATAATAACAGAATATTGTATGGATACTTAGCAATAAAGTAATAAATATCAATTACAGTCTATAAACACAAGCAAACACAGCACACAAGCAAACTTCTACAATGGCGGCAGAAGACTTTTTTTCCTCTTAAAGCGGTATGGTACTGTTGGTTTTTCCTCTTTTTCTTTCTCTCCCTCCTTCCCCCTCTCTCTCTTTCACACACTCAGTCAGTCTGGCATCTCAATGGCTCCAAACCCAACCCCCCTCCACTCCTCTCATTTTCCATCTAAATTAATCAACTCACCCCTTCTCTCTCTCTTCCCTCCTGTCCCTTACCTCTCTCTCCCCCTCCCACTCCTCTTTCTTTCTCCCCCCCACTTTCCCTCTCTTCCCCCCTCCCACCCTCTCTTTCCCCCCCACCTTTTCTCTCCTTCTCCCACCCCACTCCCCACCAAAACAGTGCATAAACCCACGATACAGTCAGAGAGAGAGAGAGAGGGAGGGTGGGAGGGAGGGAAGGAAGGAAGGAAGGAAGGAAGGAAGGAAGGAAGGAAGGAAGGAAGGAAGGAAGGAAGGAAGGAAGGAAGGAAGGAAGGAAGGAAGGAAGGAAGGAAGGAAGGAAGGAAGGAAGGAAGGATAGAGAGGGAGAGATAGAGAGGAAGGAAGAGAGGGAGAAAGAGAAAGTAAAAGAGGAAGAGAGAAAAAGGAGAGAGGGAGAGGAAAAAAATTACAGTGACCCTTTAACAGGGGAAAAACAGGAAATGCCACTACCAGCAGCATTCAGAACTCTCGTGCGACAATCGACTCATTAAATGCGCCACCGCGATTGTGCGGATAAGATCCGGTTAATCGAATGGATACCTTTTTTTTTAGGTTACGGTTATACGGAAGTTACGGTTGATCGGGTCACAGATAAACAGGCATTTACTGTAATTTGTTGCTGTAGCTTTGGATATTTTGATTGCTTAAAAAGTTGTTTTTTATGTATATTCTTCATTAGTAGTTGCCCATGAAAATTACATTTTACAGTTGCATACATTTATAAGCTTTACTTGTCCAATGGGACAGTTTCTGTTCTAAGCCATGAATTGGCTAATTGAGGTAGAAATGTGTACATCGAGTGCAATATTCCTCATATAATTTGTGCAACAATATGGTATCCTTTGAGGTTCAGTATGTCAGACGTGTCCTGAGGCCACATCAGTAATGAAATGATTTCACTGCTACTTTGTTGTCTGTTTCCCTTTTCCAATTCCCATTCCAGCTGATTGCTGGATTCCCTTGCTACTTCGAAGCCTGGGATAGAAAATCAAGAATATTACAGCAGTATTTCTGCCATTTTTGTAAAGCGAATCCCGACAGGATCTATTTTTACACCGATAATGTCAAGAAAATAATACTCATGGTCATTCAAATGTGAAAAATCACCAAGCTACTGGTTGTAATATCTCAAGGTAATTTTTCTGCCATGTATTTATAGGGGTTCAATAAGTCGAGCAGTCTTGGAAAGCCTCTGATCTTTGCCTGTCCAGCACTTTGGGACGGCCTCCTGACGTGAAAGGTGCTATACAAATGTAATTTTGTTTCGTATTTTTGGTGAGATAGCTGATAACTGATGGGGGAGGCCCTCAACACACTGCATTACTTCACAGCTATGTTAGAATTTTGTTTGTCAGCTGGGTGACGCATATGGAAACGTACTTAATCAACTAAATACAAATTAAAAAATGGTGATGAAGAGAATAAACACGGCAGGCAATTGCGCACAACAGTGTCCCACAAACTGTCATGGGTTGAAGTGACAATTTGTTTTGAGGGATTATTATCAAGCATGCAGAGACAGGGAACTTTGTCGCAATGTGGCACAAGATTTTGACCCGCCAGGAATCAAACACAGGTCTCGCTTGCGAGGTGAGTACTTTAATCACTGAGTTGCAGGCCTTGATATCCTTGCTAAAGTGTGGTGCCCAAAATGGGATGCAATACTCTAGCTGAGGCCTAACCAATGACTTATAAAGGTTTAGCAAATCTTCCTTACTTTTGTTCTCTTTACCTATTTTTTTTATAAATCAATGATCCTTCTTTGGACAACTCTATCAACCTGTCATCTTGAAAGACTTGGGTATATGAACTCCCAGGTATCTGCTCTTGAACCCTCTTTAAAACTAGCATTTAGTGCTATTTATTGACTCCTAATTCTTCCTTCCAAAATGTGCACTTCTTTGTAGTAAACTTCATCATCCATGCGTCCGCCCATTCCACCAGTCTGTCTATGAGGTCCTTCTCCAGTCTGCTACCACCCTCCTGATTGTTTACTATGTTCCCAAGTTTGGTGTCACCTGAAAAAAAAAATGTTTGCTCTCTACCCAAGTCCAAGTCATTTTTTAAAATAAAAAATGCAGTGTACATAATACACTGGGGCACACCACCAAACTTCACTTCCCCATTACCCCAGTCCTTGCCAGACTTCACTGGCTCCCTGCCCCGGAGAGGATCAATTTCAAGATCCTCACTCTTGTTTTCAAATCTCTCCATTCCTCTGCACCCCCCTACCTCTCTGACCTCTCTTCTCAAAACAGCACCCATTGCCTTCGCTCCACAGGTTCTGATCTCCTCCTTGTCCCCCGAATCCTCCACTCCACTATCGACACGAAGCTCTGGAACTCCCTTCCTCACTCCCTTCGCCTCACGCCCTCTCTTCCTAGTTTCAGGTCTTGGCTGAAGACCTTTCTTTTCGACCGAGCTTTCGGTCACCTTTTTCCCCCTGCCCCTGGTTTGACCCCAGGATCCGTTATTGTGAAGCTCTCTGAGACTCCGCCTGGCATGTAGGGCGCTATATGAATCAAAGTTGTTGTTGTTGTTGTATACTCCCCATAAATCTGAAAAATTCACTGCTACCCTCTGGTTTCTGTCTCCATGCTGCTTGCCACTGTCCCATGGGCTTCAATTTTGTGAACTAATCTAATATATGGTACAGTACCTTAAATCCCATTCAGGTACTGAATACCGCAAGTTAGAACCCAATCTTTTCAAATCTGCTCTCAGCTTAAAACGCTGTTTTGGAGATTCACTGAATAGGCAAAAATTTAATTTACGCCATATTGCCATGTGATTGTAATATCACATGGCAACTCCTGAAACCTCAACTCCTGAAACCCAAATAAGGTAGATAATTATATTCTCTCAGGATCATAAACGAGCTTCGTGCCATACAAGGAATTAACTGGAGTAATTTTAAACATCCCGCTAAGATATGGCAGGAAATATAAAAGCAGTCCTATTTTGAACTATTAGACATTTTTGATCAGTTACATATGATAAGTTAGATGGAGTGATATGGTTACAATTGCAACTTGTTTTGCATTTTCAAACAGAAAACTCTAAATAGCTTTGAAGACAATTTTCAAAGTATGTACAGCAAGTTCATAGAATATTTCAGAATCCATAAGATCACAGGAATTTCAGGTGAAATTCCAGGCAGGCCGAGACCTTGGGCAAGTTTCCTTACTTCACACCCCTGATAATAATCCCTTGAAAAAATCAATAATATATTCATCATTTTCAATCTACAACTGTTTGTGGGACACTGCTGCATGCAATTGGCTGCCATGTTTCGCCCACATATATATATATATATATATATATATAGATATATATATATATATATATATACACTTTACAGTATATTCTGTGAAATGCTTTGCAATGTCTAGAAGACATGAAAAGCACTATCAAATGCAAGGAGTATTATTATTATTATCAAATGTCTTCTGAAAGTCCATATACTCTACATCAACTGCACTATGTTCATCAATCCTCTCCATTCTTTCATCAAATAACTCAATTATGTTTGTCAGACACGATTTGCCTTTTAACAAATCTGTCACTAATTGATGTTTTTCCAAGTGAAAAGTTATTTTCACTAGGTGGTGGTGGGGGAATTTGCCAGTGGGTCCTCATCCAAGGGACAACCATGGAAGATAGAACCATACTTTTTGATAAAACTTTTAATTCCATCAAATGTGAAAGCCAAATTTCCAGTTTAGAGATTTTGATATGCCTGAAGTAAATGCTGTTTTCCATATGATTAGTGCGTGATCCTTTCTTACTTATTTTTTGCTACAGGTTTCTTTTCATGATAGCCAATGTTTGAATCTTGCCCAAAATGGTCAGCGAAGTAGGCAATTGATTTACTTTGGTTTCTTGTCCTTGTCTAGAGCAGTCAAGGTGCTTTGTTTCACCTGCTCATTCATCATTCAGTTTCCAGGAAATAATTGTGATTTGTAATGTAGGCTTTGAGGTTGTGGATAAATCATCTGTTCACAAGATAAATATAATTAATTTCAATTTGATTTTTGAATTAATGATCATATACCATTTCCAAAGGACAGAAAACCAATTTGTTTACTTAATGTACTGTAAACATTGTGGACCCAAGAACTTTATCTATCAAACTTTCATCATTATCTGTTATTAACTCAGTGTAAGTTGCAGAAGTTAGGAACATGCTTTGATTAAATGGTGATTTGTGACAGTTGCCTACAAAATCATTATCCTTTGTAGTAAGTCCAATGAAGTGCTTTCAGCAGGACATATTGAATGTAAGAGTTCTTATTTATTTATGAATGCATTTGGAAAATTCTACCTCATTTGTGAACAGTTCAATTAAGTCCTGAATTGATCAAGAAGCAAACGTTGTCATCTTTAAGGCAGCTTGTTATTAAAATGGCCCGGTGGGAGACTGTTCCTCCCTCGTAAATGTTCACCCATAGCAGTGACAGGAGCCAGCAATTAGGAGGTTGCAGCACGCAGAGTGAAAATGATACCGGCTGTTACTGCGGTCTTTCAGGAAGGCAAACCCATCTCCTTATCCACTGTTTCCTTAACAACTGCTACCTCCTGCCTTACAGATAGTGAATAGCGCAGCTAAGTGGGAGAGCAAAGCATTGACGGGGAGGGAGAGAGGGTGAAGAGAGAGAGGGTGGTAGGGGGAGAGAGGAAGTGGAGGGTGAGAGAGAGAGATACTGAATGAAAGAGAGAGTGTGTGTAAGAGAGTTGAGAAAGGTGGGAGGGGGTAAAAGCAAGACTGAAAGAGTGGGGAGGGTGGGAGAAAGAGGAGATGGGAGAGAATAGAGAAATTGTGAGACGGAGGGGATAGAGGACGGATAGATAGAGTGTGGAAGAGAGAGTAGGGGAGATTTCGCCCCTTCTCTCTGGAGTTCCTCCGCCTCCCTCCCTCCTCTCTTTCAAGGCACGTCAAGAACTAACTTTTTGATCACGCTTTTGGTCATGTTTTACCCTCGCCATCCCACCCTTCCCTCACCATCAGCTCCGTTGCTTAGCTAACTATGTTGAGCTCTTTGAGATGTCCTTCCAACATGTAAAATGTGATGTGTAAATGTTATGTTTCTGGAACGGAAACACAAAATATTTTGGTTAAGAAAGGACAGCCAATATGGATTTGTTAAAAGCAAATTGTGTCTAGTGGTATCACCCAGGGGTTGGTGTTGGGACCACTGCTCTTTTGATCTAAATAAATGACTTGGACTTGTGCATAGGGAGTACAATTTCCAAGTTTGCAGATGATACTATGCTAAGAAAAATAGTAAATGATGAGGAGGATTCCAGCAGACTGCAAGAGCACATAGCCAGACTGGTAACATGGGCAAACGCAGATGGCAGATGCAGTTTAATGTGGAGAAATGTGAACTGATGCAAGGAGGAAGAATGAGGAGAGGCAATATAAGCTAACTGGTACAATCTTAAAGCGGGTGATGGAACAGAGGGACTTGGGGCTTCATATAAGTAATTATTTGATGATGGCAGGACAAGTAGATAATGCGGTTAAAACATACGAGATTCTAGGCTTTTATGGGACATAGAATGTAAAATCAAGAGGTTAGCCTCAGCTGGACTATTGTGTTCATTTCTGGGCACCACACGTTAGGAAGGATGCCAAGACATTGGAGAGGGTGCAAAGGAGATGTACCAGACTTTGGTTAACTGGAGAGGCTAGAGAAGCTAGACTTATAATAATGCTTGCATTTCATATAGCACTTTTCACGTCTTCTAGACGTCTCAAAGTGCTTCACAGAATACACTGTAAAGTGAATTGACTATACAATTCTATTATGTTTCAATGATGGTGTAGCTCTAAAGGAAGGCTTTTATTTAGGTTTTAATCTCCCTGGTTGAGTTTGTTAAAGGATAATCTGATTATCCTTTCAAATAATGAAGTCAATTAACAAACCAGAGAGGGGATGACTCTCTTTGGTAGAGAACAATGGGGGAGAACAAAATTAGAGCTGACGAGGTTCAAAGTAGGGTCCAGCGATATATCAATATATCGGTTGTATCCGATATAATTTTCATATCGATATGCTGATATAGGTATGGTAAAAATATCGATATATCAAAAAAAATTGGAATGGAGCGCACTGAACTACAAGACCCAGAATGCTCATCTCTATACACAATGCACAGACCAAGGTGCAAGCCGCCATATTGGATTCATAGTCCTCGAATACAATATACAGGTTTGCAAGGGGGGGATGTGAGAATTGACATATAGAGAGAGAGAGAGAGATGGGGGGGGAGGGGGTGTGAGAAAGGAGAGAAACACAGACAGAAAAGCACAGAGATGGAGAGAGACACAGAGAGAGAGATACCTCCTGAGGAGATAGGCCCCAAATGCGCGTGCACCTTGCGACGCGCACACATGTGCAGTACGAAAACCCCGGATATATCAATATATCGGTATATCTCGATATGAGCCCATCGATATATCTAGATCGGAAAATTTCCATATCGACGGACCCTAGTTCAAAGTGAAACAAAAAATACTTCACACAAAAAAGGCTGTGAGAATTGCTGTCCTCAGAAGTCTGTAGGTTTAAATGTCAGGGCACGAATGCGTGGACAAGGGTTTCGGCAGCTGGAGGGGTGAAGCAGCAGCCTAGTCTGGCGATGTTGCAAAAGTGGTGGAAATCAGTACTGGTCATGGCGCTAATTTGGGAGAGGAAGGACAGTTCAGGGTCGAACAAGATGCTCAGGTTCATGACTGGCTTAGAGAGGTGGAGATTGCAGCCTTGGATGCTGATGATGTCAGCAGCTGAGGTGCGGAGTCGCTGACGCAAGCCAATCAGGAGGGCCTCAGTCTTGCGGACATTCAGCTGGAGAAAGTTGCTTTTCGTCCGGAACTCGATGTCAGGCAGGCAGTCAGGACACTGGTAGTCCTGGAGTTGAGGGTGGGAGCGGAAAGGTAGAGTTGGGTGTCATCCGCATACCTGTGGAAATTTACTCCATGTCTGCGGATGAGTCACCGAGGGGAAGCATGCAGAGTGTGAAGAGGAGGGGACCAAGGATAGACCCTGAGAAACGCCGCACAAGACGATGAATGGGCTGGAGGAAAAGCCGTTGACAGACACAAAGTGGAGGTGGTGTGAAAGATAGGACTGGAACCAGTCGAGGACAGCACCTTGAAGGTTGAGGTGGGAGGAGAAGTGGTGGAGGAGGATTTCTTCCACCACCAAAGGCACAGGAGAAGTAAAGATAATATCCTGGTTCAGGTAGATTCAGTACAGAAATGCAAGTCCTCTTCGACAGAAAGGATGAATAGCCACAGGGAGACTTTAGAAAATTAAAGATCTGACATTTGATGTTCAGTCTAGAATGTAGATGAGATCATCTTTTGGATATCATAAAGATAATTAGACGTGCGATCAAAAATTAGAATAGTTTGTTGGTGTTCACTCCTTTAATCAATTTGGTCCCAAATTGCTGCAGATGATCAGTGCAGCATCAAAACCTATTTTATTAACCCTTCCAAAGTTGTACAATATCGGTTAATTCAAAATCAGAAAATAAATAAATGATGAAGATCGCAGGACAACTGAACTGCAATATTTCTTATTACAGTATTACATTGCTCCCTTTCTGCCTTTCTAACAGTGGTGAAAGCACACTGTGTTAGAGATTGCGAGCCATTTGGATTGTTGTAACTCGCTCTATTTTTCCTGACAACAATTCTAGGTAAATGATGTGAGAAGTTTTTATTTAGCAATCCTACCCTATGGCCTAAATACGTCATAGGAGAATGTTCTCATCTGCTGAAAAAGAAAGAAGATGACAAATTAGAGGGAAGTGTGTCTCTGGGTTTAAAGTTACTTTTTTCATCGAAAGCATTGATATTAATTCAATAATTGTTTTAATTCCTTAAGGCAAAACTCCGAGAAAGAGGATCCTTTCAGAAGGTAAAGAAAAAGAGTATCCAAAGCACTTTAAGACCTTGAAGGTTCACCAAAATGATTGCATGGATGTGAGCTCAAAAAGGCAGAGCACAGAACCTGTCCAGATGGTGTCTTCAGAAGAGGTAATGTTTGTCTTTATTCTTCCTGGAATTGAGAATGTTGAGGTGTTGGTGGAATGAATTTATGTAGAAGTGTAAGGTCCTGAAAAGAGTTCAGTCAATTATAAATAATTTAAGTTTTCCTTGCCAAACTGCACTGGCTCCCTGTCACGGAACGGATCGACTTCAAGATCCTCACTCCTGTGTTTGAATCCCTCCACTCTTCTACATCCCCCTACCTCTTAAGCCTCCTCTCTCCTCACAGCAGTACCCGCTCCCTCCTCTCTAGTCTCTACTAGGAGGTCCGGCCTCCTAATTTTCCCCCAAATTCTCTGCTCCACCATCAGCGGCTGTGCTTTCAGCCACTATACCCCAAAACTTTGAAACTCCCTCCCTCAACCGCTTCGTCTCATCCCCTCCTTTTGTATCTTCAGGTTGCTCCTGAAGACTCTTCCACCACACTTACGGTCACCTCTCCCCTCCCCCATGCTCGGCCTCGGGCTCCAACATTTTTGAAATGCTTTGAGATGCCATCCAGTGTGGAGGGCGCAAGTTGTTGTTGTTACGTTTTCTTTCAAAGTATGTTTCAGATCATTTGATCCAACTATCTACTTCATTACATAGATCTTTACATTGAATCCAGAGTTTGGTGAATCATTTCAGTGTTTCTTTATTAAAATGGTGATTATCTTTCATCTTTAATTTATTAGCAACATATTTTAATAGGACAAAAGAAATAAAAAGACCAGGCTATTAGTCCAAGTTGGTGACACAAACCTTGCTACTTTTACGTCTAAGTACCTTAATAGTATTAAATTTGTTATGCATCTCAGGTTTCCATGTCTGTACTATTAAATGTGGCTGCAACTGATAGAGTTTGTAACTGTATTGCTGCAAACCCATTTCCTGTCTTTTGAAGTAATAGTGCTGTTATTTCTTTATGCACGGCTTAGTAAGCTCAAGAAGCCAATGGGAGAAATATTGCGGGCTTACCAATGAGCGAATGATCTATTTTAAACTGCAGTATTTGGGGATTTTTTGTGATCATCAAAGTGAGAGAAGGTAGTACTGAAAAATGGAACATTCCTTATTGAATATTCCACTGTCAGGATTAACACAAAAAAATTACATTTTATAGTGTCTTTCACATCGGGAGGACATCCCAAGGCACTGGACAGACAGTGTTTCGGACCCGAGCTGGGGTCGAGATTGGGGATGGGAGGGGCAGGGGATTGACCACTTTCACAGTCGAAGAGGAGGGTCTTCAGGCGGGACTTGAAGGAATCTAGGGAGGGGCAAGGTGGAGGGATTGAGGGAGGGTTGGAATTCCAACGGTTGAGGGCAGAGTGGTTGAAGGCTTGACCATACATGGTGGGACGGGGTCATGGAGCAAGCCGGAGCCGGCTGAATGGAGGGAGCTGGCAGGTTGGTAGGGGGTTAGAAGGTCGCAGAGGTAGGGTGGGGTAAGGCCATGGAGGGCTTTAAAAGTGAGGACCAGGATCTTAAATTGAATCCTCTGAATGATGGGAAGCTAGTAATGTCGGGCAAGAATGGGGGTAATAGGGTCGCGGAGCTTGGTGTGTGAGAGGACATGGACTATAGAGTTCTGGATAATCTGCAACCTATGGAAGGAGGAGTTGGGAAGGCCGACAAGTGTTGGTATAGTCGAGCCTGGAATGAAGGCATGAATGTGTATTTCAGCAGCCTGGGGGATGAGGCAGTGGCGGAGTCAGGCAATGTTGGAGAGGTGAGGGAAGGCAGGGTCTTGGTATGGATGTGGGGGAGAAGACATTTGAGAATTGAACAAGACACCTAGGTGTACTGCTTGATTGAGTATTGTATTATTATACACAGATTCAAACTTTCTCATAACCTGATGGCTTCTTAAGATATTGAGAGTTTTGATGAAGGTGGACTCAAATGCACATCATTGTTTCCACTTCTGCTATCTGTACAATGCCCTGCTTGATTGGTCTTCCCAATTCCTCCCTCTGTATGCTGTAGATCATCCAGATCTCTGCAGCCCATGTCCTTTACCATACCAAGCTCCGTGATCCCATCTTCCCCATTCTCACCCAACTCCATTGGCTCCCCATCACCCAGCGGATTAAATTCAAGATCCTAGCCTTCACCTTTAAAGCCCTCCTTGGCCTTGCGCCACCCTACCTCTGCGACCTGCTAACCCCTACCAACCTGTCCACTCCCTCTGCTCAGTGTGTTTCGGCTTGCTCCATGTCCCCCCGGTCCACCTCACCATCAGCAGGCTAGCCTTCAGCCACTTCCCCCAACCTCTGGAATTTCATCCCGCAATCCCGCCGCCTCGCCCCCTCCCTAGCCTCCTTCAAGTCCTACCTTAAGACCCTCCTCTTCATCAGTCACCCCAAATTCCATCCTTTCCCTCTACCCTCCCTGAACCTGACCCCAGCTCGGGTCTGAAACACTGACTGTCCAGCGCCTTGGGATATTCTCCTGATGTGAAAGGCGATATCCAAATGTAATTTTGTTGTTGTTGGAAATTGAAAGAATATCAGTTAAATGATTTGATTCTTTCAGTGGATTTAAGCCTTCATATAAAATAAACTGTCTTTCTCTTTCTCTGGCCTGCCATGCTCAGTTTCTATTTTTATGGATTTATTTCCTCAGTTTAAATTCTTTCTCACAAATATGTTTAAAAAAGATCTGAGGTACACTTTTTGAACATGAGCCCTGTACAACAGGGTAAAATGGACAAAAAATGAGCAGTGAGGCCCTGTATATGCCAATCTCTTGAGATGGCCCATACGTTCCCTATTTTCATGATGGCCTATTTATTTGTGAATGGAGGATGATCTATATGTTAAGAATAGACATATCTACAGTAATGCAGAGAATTGAGACAATACGACCTATTTTTTTCTCCATGTTCTGACTTAGTAACTCGTGATTTCTATTGTTAGATTCAAGAAATGCTGCAAGAAAAGATTGTTGCCAGACATAATGCGATTTTGGGCAACATCCTTGCAGAACTAACAAAGAAAATTGAAAGTATTGACTGCGGCAAAAATCACGAAGAATTAGCTAAAAGACTCTGTGTAAGTTTTCTAGATCGTTTGTCAACTTGGTGCTTAAAATCCTAAACACTCTGTTTTTTTTAAAAGAGTATTACGTTTACATTGGGTAATGATGAAATCAAATATCCTTGATTCAATTATTTGTGATCTATGTGCTCGATTTTGTCCATATAATGTGGTAAAAGATGTCAGAGCTTTTTCAATCTAGCCCACCCAAAGGGAGCACAGTAAATGGTTCTCTCCTTTTCACGGATAGTTCTTAGAATTGTTCATTAGTCATTCATCCTCATTCCACATTCTCTACCCTCACACTCTGGAACTCCATCCCACAGTCCCTTCACCTCGCTCCCTCCCCACCTCCTTCAAGGCCGGTCTCAAGACCCTCCTCTTCAACCATACCTTCTGCTGCCCTCCCAACTCTCTCCCGCCCCTCCCCCCTACCCTGCCCCTCTCCCTTGCTCGGGTCCCAGCCTGACTGTTCGGTGCCTTGGGTCGTCCTCCCGTCGTGAAAGGCGCTCTATAAATGTAATTTTTATGTTGTTTGTTGTTGTCTATATATTTCACTGTTGGGGTGAAAAAAGAATAGGTGCCCTGTCCCTGTGGAGTTCTGTAGCTCAGCGGTTAGAGCACTCGGTTTACAAGCGAGAGACCTGGGTTCAATTCCGGGCAAAATCTTGGGCAAGTTTCCTTACTCCACACGCCTAACAATAATCCCTCTAAAAAAAATTGGTCAATTCAATCCACGACTGTTTGTGGGATACTCCAACTGGCCGCTATGTTTCGCCCACATATATATAGTCAATTAACTTTACAATACACGTATCCCGCCCCAACCGCAGCCTCGCCAACCACGAAACGCACGCATCCGCGGTTTGCTAAATGTGACAACCCTCACAAACCGCATTTTGCGCAATCCGCGATTTACATCCGTAGTTTAAATTTTCAAGTTTCACTCCTCCAAACAAGGGACCGCATTCATCCGCATATTGGTGTGTATTCATCCGCTACGCAGTTCCCGCCTATCAGCATCTTTACTAACCCACGTGGTGTAGCTGCACTCGTGGATCTACAGGTACTGTGTGTGTGCGAACAGCTAGCATATAGCACTAGGACCCATTGTCTATGTTGCAATCATCCAGCGACAACGCTTCTCTCTACAGTATTTCACCTTCTCTTCCCCCCACATCCCCCCTCTCTCCCACCCGCCCCACCCACCCCCCTCTCAACTCTCTATTTCACCTTCTCTTCCCCCAACCACCCCTTCTCTCTCTGACTCACCTTCTCTTCCTCCCACCTCCCCCTCTCTCTGTATCAGTCAGTCAGACAGCCCTCCATGTCACCCCAGCCCCCACCCTCTGTCTCTCTCTCCCTCACTCTGTAGAGAGAGAGCAGTCAGTCAGTCAGACAGCCTCGTGGTTTGCTGCAGATGCACCCAAACTTACTCCCCCTATCCCCATGTATGTTAAAACTGTATGTGTTTTTTTGTGTTTAGTTTTACTAAACGTTAACTTACTCCCCGTATCCCCATGTTTCTCATAGGGTCCTGCATTTTCCAACCGCGATTTTTCCAACCATGAAGGTTTACAGGAATATATCCCCCGTGGTTGGGGAAGGATATCTATATATTCTGTAAAACGCTTTGAGATGTCTAGAAAATGTGAAAAGCGCTTGTATCAAATGCAAGGATGATTATTATTATTAGAAGCTTTTATATACTTTATGTGACACATGGTTGTGTAGCCCCTTATATATTGGGAGCAATATGTTAATCATCTGTTTTAAACTTAGCTGCCCATGTAGTTTCTAGACTGATGCTAGTCCTGGCAAAGCTTGATTCTCAAGGCACCTGTTAAAATGCGGCTTTCATCCATGGCATACCTAATCACTGCACTTCACAGTAAATCTGTAATGCACTTTAAGACATCCTTCTGATGTGTTATGCACGATATGAAATTGAAAGATTATTATGATTATCACACAAATACAATATAGATTACATTTATATTGTACATTTCACATAAGGAGGACATCTCAAACCGTTTGCCAGAGCTGGCAGGACATAATAATAATAATACTAATCCTTGCATTTGATAAAGCTTCCACAAGATGTCTCAAAGAGCTTCACAGAATATACTGTGAAGTGATTTCACTATATGTAGGCGAAACACAGCAGTCACAGCAGTTTACTACTGTTTTTATTACGATGGCAATTCTACTCTTTTTTGATTTATTGTTTTTTATCCACAGACTAGAATAAAACAGTTGGAAAGGAAAGTGAAAGTCGTGTTGAAGTCTGTCCATGCACATGGAAAGAATCGAGATGAGGTTAAAACATGTGGCACTAGTGATCAGTTTTTGCATAAATTAAAGACTACATTGGCTAATCTATTTTTGGCATCGCATTGTAGTTTTTAATCTTTTGACTTTTACATGTGTAAAGCTAAGCAGTGTGTCTCATTCCAAGTCTCATTCCATTTGTATTGTCCACAAGATGCTTTTTATTTCAAATGCACCATTCTCCTCCACTTTGTCTCTTCTGTTTCTCCTGCCACCCCTGTATAGTCACCTTTGGACTACCTCAGACTCTATGCCTTTTCCTTATCTGGTTCCACCATCCACATGCTCTAGTTCATACTAAAACCTGTATCCCCATCTGCATCAAACTTTGCTTGTTCATTTCGCTAGTCATCGCGTTGCCCCTTGTCTCCAACCAAATTGACTGCAAGATCCTAATATTAATATTCCTTACACCCTTGCACCTCTCTGATCTCTTACCTACTCTTCTACCTAGCTAAATCAGGCTTGCTGCTTATGCTCCACTGTCAGTGTTTGATCCTTCATTAAATACACTACAATCTCTTGAACTCCCTTTTTCAGCGCCTTGGGATGTCCTCCCAATGTGAAAGGCGCTCTATATATGTAATTTTGTTGTTGTTATTTTTCTATCCCTTTGTCATCCCTACCTCTTCAACCACACCCACCTTTCTCCCTCACTTAGCATTCACCATCTCTGAAAGGCTAGAGTTGTTATCCTATGTGAAGGGCACTATATAAATACATGTTGTAATCGCAATTCAGTAACTGATAATGATGATGCTTAACTGAGTATGTTTATCAATTTTGTACAGAATGCTTTGAAATCAGCACCAGTGCAGCAACCTGAACCATCTATGACACCTCAGTATGCTAGCACTGCCATTAACGCAACTCAGCCAGCACAGCCAATGTCACCAGGAAAGCCTTTGGGATCTTCCACGGAGCTGGTCATTCTGTCAGACACGTTACTTCCCAGGAAAACCCCAGAAGTTTCGCCTTACTTTCTGTTGAAAAAGAACTTTCGGTTGCCTTTAAGAAAGAATCAACACAATACAGGAATGGGGTATTTACAGTGGGTCTCAACCCACATCCATTGATCTCAGGCACTTGGTCACATTGAACATCTTTATTGAGATTTTGTTTCGCCTTATTCGCTAAGGATATGTTAATTACTTTAAAACAACCACTTCAAATTTTTCACCATTAACACTGGTTTTGTGATATAAAGTTTTGGAGGAGGGAAAAGGAGAAATTCCAGCTGGATCTACATTTACTCTTTCCTCGGCATTTTAGAGTGTCCTAAATTTGGTAAATTCTTAATTGCAGCCTTAATTTTTTGTGTAAGTTATTTTAAGTAAATCTAGGGCAAAATGGAATTTCTTCCCCTTAATATTTTTAGGGTCAGCCAGTGTGTGTTATGTGTGGAACCATCACCATGCTTCAGAGTATCCAAACCAGAGTTCCACTTATGTATGCCACCTACACATGGAAATTTCCATGTCTAGAATGCTAATAATAATAATAATCCTTGCATTTGAAATAGCACTTTTCATACCTTCTAGATGTCTCAAAGTGCTTCACAAAATAACAACCAAATTACATTTATAGAGCGCCTTTCACATTGGGAGGATGTCCCAAAGCACTTCACAGAATAGTCTGTATATTTGTGGGTTAAACATCGCAACCAATTGTGCACAGCAGTGTCCCACAAACATTTGTGGATTGAAATGACCAATATATTATTCATTTTTTAGGGATTATTATCAGGCATGAATAGTAAGGAACCTTGTCCAAGGTTTCGCCCTGACTGGAATTGAAACCAGATCTCTCACTTGTAAGGCGAGTGCTCTAACCACTGAGCTACAGGAGTCCACATCCTTCTCCCAGTAAGGTTGCCACCTCGTTTCCTAATTCTGGAGAATATTAGGTAGGTTGGCAAGAGCCAATATCCTGGAGTGTATGTTGGGATTACTCCTGGGGTTAACCAGCCAAACCCTGACAAAGGGTTTACCTGATTGGTTTTCAATAGCACTGTGCTGGAGTACTGGCAACTTTGCCTGGCCCCCGGGAAACAACAACAAACAACAACAAAATTACATTTGTAGAGCGTCTTTAACATTGTGAGGACTCCCAAGACGCTGAACCTTCAAGGGTCTGGACGTGAGCAACAACAACAACAAAAATGCATGGGTGGTGGGGGCAGGTTGTGATGAGAAATGGCAGAGAGGTAGGAGGGCGACTGAAGGCACAGTTGAAGAGGAGGCAAGGGAGAGAGAGCAAGGCAAAGGGATTGCTGGATGGAGTTCCAAAACATAGGGGCAGAGAGACTCGAAGCCCAGCCACCAATGGTAGAGCGAGTTGTGCGAGAGACATGGAGCAGTCCAGTGCAGGGCGAACGGAGGATAGAGGACATGAGCTGCTGAGTTTTGGATTATCTGCAGCTTATGAAGGGAAGAGTTGGCTCTAACAAGGAGGGAGTTGCCATAGTTGAGCCGAGAAGTGACAAACGCATGTGTAAGAAACCCGCAATACTGTAGCTTTCATGCTGTTGTCTCCTTGAACAAAGCTCCTGTGAGCAGAATCATTCTTCCCTGCTGTCTTGTTACAACAACAACAACTTCGATTTATATAGCGCCCTCCACGCCGGACGGCGTCTCATAGCACTTTACAGTAGTGGATCCCGGGACCAGGGCAGGGGCAGAAAGGTGACCAAAAGCCCGGTCGAAGAGAAAGGTCTTCAGCTGTGACCTGAAACTGGGAAGAGAGGGGGCGAGGCGAAGGGAGTGAGGAATGGAGTTCCAGAGCCTCGGGGTATAGTGGCTGGAGGCAGGGCCGCCAAGGGTGGAGCGGAGGATTCGGGGGACATGGAGGAGGCCAGACCCAGAGGAGCGAAGGCAGCGGGTGCTGGGTTGGGGGAAGAGGAGAACAGAGAGATAGGGGGGTGCAGAGGAGTGGAGGGATTTGAAAACAAAGGGGGGATCTTGAAGTCGATCCTCTCTGGGATAGGGAGCCTGGCAAGGACTGGGGTGATGGGGGAGCGAAGCTTAGAGCGGGTAAGTATGCGGGCGGCAGAGTTTTGGATTGGCTGGATTTTGTGGATTGTGGTGGAGGGGAGACCGGCGAGGAGGGCATTGCAACAGTCCAACCGAGAAGTGACAAAGGCGTGGACCAAGGTTTCAGCGGCTTTTGAGTTGAGGTATTGCCGGAGATGTGAGATCCGTCGGAGTTGGTAGAAGGCAGTGCTGGTAACGGACCGGATGTGGGGGAGGAAGGACAGTCGGGGGTTACTTTTTCTTCCGTTTGTCCTTCTGCCCCCTTCTGAAATAACAATTCTTTACACTAGGATTTTAGAAGGTTTTATATAAATACTTTGTGTCTAATACTTTCCAAAATTAGATAAACCTGATTTGTGTCTCTGGGGACATTGGGCATTCCATTATAGACCTGAAAAAGTTTCATCCATAAGTAGCATGCTTAGATGGAATTGAGTCTGGTTTGGATACTTTTAAGCCTGGTGTCAAGACATCCGACTGACAAAACAACTCTCCAGTTCTGCCGCTCATTCCCAATTTTCATCTTGTGCATATCACTGGCACACAAAACTAAAATTAGCTACAATACTTTAACTTTACCAGGCTGACAATCCATTGCAGTGCTAAGGGAAAGCTCTCCATTGTGGGAGGTGCCGTCATTTCGATGAGTTGTTAAGCAGAGGTTCTGCCTGTTTCTTCAGGTGGATGTTGACGATCCCATGGCTAAGAATCTTCCCCCAAATAAAACCTGTCATTCACTTTTTCAGCGCCTTGAGCCGTCCTCCCAGTGTGAAAGACGCTCTATAAATATAATTTTGTTGTTTGTTATGGCTGTTTCTGCAGCTTGGGGTCTTCCCCCAGATGTGAAAGGCACTATATTAATGCAATTTGTTGTTTTGTGGAGTATTCATAGAATCATAGAATTTTACGGCACAAAAGGAGGCCATTCGGCCCATCTAGTCTGTGCCGGCTCTTTGAAAAGAGCGATTCAATCCCACTGCCCTGCCCGCTCCCCATAGCCTAATAGACCCGTTCTCCCTAAATAAAGATCTAATTCCCTTTTAAAAGTTGTTATCGAATCAGCCTCCACCACCTTTTCAGGCAATGCATTCCAGATTCGAACAACTCGCTGAGTGAAAAAATTTCTCCTCAGCTCCCCTCTACTGCGCCTTGAAACTATTTTAAATCTGTGACCACGAGTGCTGTGTACAAATCAGGTGTTGCCAATCTAGTCACTACATTTTACAGTAAACACTGGAATATGCTTTGACAATGTGGTGAGGTACTTTTAAGAAATACAAGGATGATTATTACAGCTTAGTCAGTAAAAGCCCATTTATCCATGACCCGATCAACCATATCTTCCGTATAACCGGCACCTCAAAAAAAAGGTCTCTATTTGATTAATCAAGTCTTGGCCAGCACAATCGCATTTTTTTCTCTTGTATCAGTATTTCGGTGTGCTGTTACTAGTGCTGAAGATGACGCTGCCGTTTTTTTCCCTCACACTGAGTATAATTCGATTACTTTTGAATGCTTCCATAGGGTGGGAGAAAGAGAGGGTGGGAGGAGAGAGGGTGGGGGGGAGAGAGGGTGGGGGGGGAGAGAAAGAGAGGGAAAGGCAGGGGAGAAAATGAGAGGAGTGGAAGGGGGAGAGAGGCGGAGGAGTTGATTAATTTAGATGGAAAATGAGGAGTGGAAGGGCATTGAGATGCCAGACTGACTGTGTGTATGTGAAAAAGAGGGAATGAGGGAGAGAAAGAAACAAATCTTTGGATTATGTGCTCTGTTTATAGACTGTAATCGATATTTATTGCTTTATTGGTAAATATCCATACAATATTCTGTTATTATTTATTTGGTTGTCTATTATATTGTATTATTAATATGGTGTGTTTAAAAAAAAACAATTTATAAAAAAATATTACTTTTGTGTTGGGTTTTCAGCTGAATATCCGGCAAGCGCTTTAATTGACATTGGCCAGGTCCCGGGAGTGCCGGATAAACGGGCTTTTACTGTAATATTGTAATCAACTGTGAAATTTCCCTCTTTCTGCCCACCCCAATGATTCTTAATGAAAGCAAAGCTACACCCAGTGCCTCATATGAATGCGATGTGAATACTTGCTGGCTCGTACTTCCCACGCTAAAAGCAGCCAACTGCTTTCTCTTGTACCTAAATCACTCACAACCTTACTGATAACCTGAACTTGCGGATGCATTTGCACATTGTTGAATGCTTCTCCGTCACCATTGATGACTTTAGACATTCCTCCAGAACTTTGAGCTTTCTCAGATGTCCTGTAACAGCAAAGCACTATCTGTTACTGGGGTGAATTTCTGCAGGGCTTCTATCTTATTTTAATATCTTGTGGAGTCCAGTGAGCATTCGCTTCACAAGCGAGAGACCTGGATTCGTTTCCCAGCAGTGCGAATCATTGGGCAAGTTTCCTTACTCCGCACACCTCTATTTACCTAGCAGTAAGTAGGAACCCAGTTGTTAGTCAATTGGCAGTAATAATTTGTTCCAAAAATAATAATAATTAATAAGCTACAACTGTTTGTGGGACACTGTGCTCAATTAACTGCTGTGTTTCTCCCACTATGTGTACAATCAATTCACTTTACAGTATATTCTGTGAAGCGCTTTGAGGTGTCACAAAGACATCATAGAGTGCTATATCAAATGCAAGGATTACTTTAAGATGAAGTTGAATGAATACTGAATTGGTGCAAAATATCAGCATGTTTATGTTTAGTTGACAGTGCCATCGTGTGTTTCAGATTAGTATTGCATATAGTTTCACAGTGACGTTTTAACTTGCAGTTGATGTAGGGACTAGGGTCCGTCAATATGGAAATTTTCCGATTTAGATATATCGATGGGCTCATATCGAGATATACCGAAATATCGATATTTTCGGGTTTTTTGTACTGCGCATGCGCGCGCATTCGGGGTGCGCGCACCTTCCGGGTGCGCACGCATTCTGGTACACACGCATTTGGGGCCTATCTCCTCAGGAGGTGAATATCTTTCTCTCTCTGTGTTTCTCACTCTCTCCATCTCTGTGTTTTTCCGTCTCTGTGTCTCTCTCCTTCTCTCCTCTCTCACATCCCCCCCATCTCTATCTATCTGTATATTATCACATCCACCCCGTCTCTCTCCAACCCCCCGCCGCTGTCCCTCTCTCGCACCCCCCACCCCCGTCGCCTCTTTCCCCCTCTCCCCCCCCCCCCCCCCCCCCCCCCCCCCGCCGTCTCTCTCCCTTCCCCCGCCAGCCGTCTCTCTCTCCCTCCCCCCCCCCCAGCCGTCTCTCTCCCCCTCCTCCCAGCCGTCTCTTTCCCCCTCCCCCCAGCCGTCTCTCTCCCTCCCCCCAGCCGTCTCTCCCTCCCCCCAGCCGTCTCTCTCCCCTTCTCTTCCCCCCCAGCCGTCTCTCTCCCCCTCTCCTCCCCCCCCAGCCATCTCTCTCCCCCCAGCCGTCTCTCTCCCCCTCTCCTCCCCCCCCCAGCCGTCTCTCTCCCCCTCTCCCCCCAGCCATCTCTCTCCCCCTCTCCCCTCAGCCGTCTCTCCCCCACCCCACCCTTGCATACCTGTATATTGTATTCGAGGACTATGAATACAATATGGCGGCTTTGCACCTCGGTCTGTGCGTTGTGTATAGAGATGAGCATTCTGGGTCTTGTAGTTCAGTGTACGCGCATCCCGATTTTTTACCTCGATATATCGATTTTTCGATATATTGTTTTTTTTTGAAATGTCTATGTCGGTATATCGATATGAAAATTATATTGGGTTTTAGCAATATATCGATATATTGCCGGACCCTAGTAGGGACTTTCTTTGCAAAAGGTTAGGTAAATGGACAGAAGAAATGCTCTAAAAAGAGCCAACAGCCAAAATGGGCCAAATGGCTGCCTTCAATTTTTGCAGAACTGCATCACGAATGTCCCCTCCACCTAGCTAAATAACATCATTCCTAAACCTGAGTCGTGATTTCAACAAGCCAAGGAAAGCAGGGCTGCTCCATCCCCAGCAGATGTTGTCAAATGCTAATTGTATCTGAATAGGTATTTTCATCTTTATTCACTTGTCTGTGGTCTGTAATACCATGGAATAATGTTAACAATTCTTCCTATTTTTTCTCAGCAACTCAAAATCTGGCCCTGATGGTGCAAAGGACATGCTTCCACCACCGAGATCTTTGGGAGGGACGACTCCCAACAACTATGGTAATTACTGAACAAACTGCCCCATAACATGAAACAGACCACATTTTAGTATACCTGCATGATAATGTGTTAGTAAGCTCATTAATTCTGCACACAAATAAAGTGAAGTGTTTGAAATGTAGATTGCAGTCTTCACCATTTCAATCAGGGCAGCTTGGGTAGATTTCCAGTGGATCAAATTCAAGATGCCTCGTCCTCACTTTCAAGGCCATTCACGGCCATGTTTCCGCCTATCTTTCTGACCTACTGTCTCCTTATCAGCCTACCCGCACCCTCCGTTCAGCAGACTCAGGCCTGCTCCGCATTCACCACCCTAACCGCCCAACCATCAGCAGCCAGGCTTTCAGCCTCTGCTCTCTGCTTCCACACTGTGGAACTCCATCCCGCAGACCCTCCACCTTGCTTCCTCCCTTTCCTCCTTCAAGGCCAGTCTCAAAACCTTCCTTTTCAACCGCACCTTCGGTTCCCCCACTAACCCTTCCCCCTCTCCTTCCCCCTCCCCCGACCCTCCCCCACCCACCCCCGCTCAGGTCCTGACCTGACTTGTTCAGCGCTTTGGGACGTCCTCCCGATGTGAAAGGCACTATATAAGTGCAATTTTGTTGTTATTGTTGGGTAAGCTGGGTACTGATTGGCCTCCAGTACTGATACATATCTTCTGAGAGCAGCAAAGTTGATCAGTTGAGAGCAGCAAAGATCTGAATATTGGTTTATTTACCCTACTACCCTGTTGGAGGACAGGGTAGTGGGGTAAGATTTGAAACAAACCAATTTGTTAAATGTGGCTGTTAAGATGTAATTTAATTATTTCCGGTAGGTTAAACCTGTTTAATAACAATCCTTGCATTTGATATAGTATATTTTCACGGAATATACTTTTAAGAATCTAGTAGACAGTGGAGCAAAGAGTTAATGTAGCAGGCAACTGGAATTAACTTCATACTTGGACTAAAATACTTTCTGATCATACCCCACTGCTTGTGGACCCTGATCTCACCATTTCTTAGCCTTTTGGCCCCAGATATGGTCTGGTGTCTACTTTGTCTCCCAGCAAAAAGGAAAAGTGCCTGTTCTTGCCTTCCATCTTATTTGAAAGCCTAACACTCAGCATTGTTAATAATAAAATAGTAATAATCCTCGTAACTTTCTGAGGATAGTTCAGGGTTTCTCATCCTTTTCATTCTCTCAAAAGCTTCTCAAATCATTTTAACTGCATGAATGTGCACATCCCAACTCTGATGGAACCCATTGTCTTAAACACAAACCTGTACTGAGTTCTCAAGTGATATCTGACCCAAATAATGCATTGGTTGCACATAACTAGTACAATATAATTTGGTTTGAAAAGCACTCCACCCCAAATGAAAACTGGAGCACGCTGCTGACCATATAAATGATGCTTTTTAAACTACCACATTAAAAGAGAATTGTCATCTCTTCATTGTCTAAAATATTAGCAATCCTTCTAACTTCATAAAGTGCAGTTGCAGAGCTGAGATAAGGAATAATTCAATTTTCCAATAATGATTTCTGTGCAATGGGCTGGAACCTTACAAAATAATGTCAGTTAATAAAATATTTATTCACAGGCTCAGCATAGAGGTTGGAAAATCAAATTGATTGCAGAACACTCATTTTTTGTACATAAGTTCTCTAGAGACTATACTGTATGTATCTTGTAAGAAATAGATAACTTTTGTAACAGAATTATTTTTACACTTCAAAATGCTCACACCCCATGCATTGTAATGCTGCAAAACAGCTGATTAGTCCTAATCTACCGGGTGTTTGTCCCCGTGGCGATCCCTAGAAATACCCCTGCAGTCGTTCAAAACATCTCAATCAAAATCAGTAATAATAGTATAAAAACATACCTTATTTGATAATCCAGCTGCAGGAAACAAATCTTCCGCCCAATTTAATTACAATTTAACTGAATAGGTCTTGCTCGTAACTGTGGCAACGTGCGTAACACTGTGGACAGACAGGTAACTCACTCACCTAAACCATGTGAAGCAGCAATGCTGACCACTAACGCTAAATTTGCTACTTCCGGGTTACCGAACATGAGGCTGTGCAACCGTTTTTTTCTTTAAAGTCATTCTGGGAGTTCCTAGCAGCGTTTCCGTGGTAATTACGAACGTAGCCAATGGAGGACAAAACGTCACGTGTGAATTTTCAAAATGTCGCAGAGGTAAGCGATCTTCAACCTTACCAAAATAAATCTAACCACGAGGTAGTTATTTCATTACATTATTAATTGAGAGCAAAATAGAATTTAAAAAAAATGTTTTAACCTGAAATCTTGTCTTCAACAGTCGTAACTTTTTGGACAGATGGGGTTACGCGCGTGTAGCATTTTTTTAACAGGAAAACACAAATATAATCAAGCTCTTGAATGACACAAAAACTTTATCAGCTTTCTGTCTTAACTATTGAGTTATGAATTTAGTTATATTTAATGATAGTGAGAGTTAAAAATATGATCCGAAATTGGTTTCAAAAGCAGCCTTGTTTGCTGTGTCACGTTTTAGAGGTCTCTAGATAGGGTGGACATGATCTTTATTGTCATTTAAAAAATAAAGCTCATTTTAAGGCAAAGTTATCTTTTCTATCTCTTGAGAATATGTTATCTATGATTTTGATGCTTTGAAAACGAAATAATCCACCGTTTCTCAGAAAATGGCATGCAGATTTTGACTTGCTCAATGTACCCCATTACCGTGGAATTGCCCATGTGGGGAATATATACATTTCCCTTTTGAAACATTTATGATTAATGTATGGACAATTCTGTGAAATGTTTCCCTTGAGTTTGATTATTGATTGGAAAGTCAGAATTGATTGTAGAGTTTATCCTTGATTTTATTTTTCAGTTATTCCAGATATTTATTTAAAAGCAGCAAAAAGGAATGAGAGCCCTGGATCTGTGACTTCAGAGGTTGGTAGTAAGGAGCACGAAGTTGAATCAAGCCAGGTAGAGTTTGAAACCATTCAATGAAGACGTGCTGTTTGAAAACGATATGTTTTAATGTAAATTGTGGAAATCCTACAATGGCTCAGCAGGAAATTGGAAATTGTTCTTCTAGACTCCTTTTATAAACCATCTATAATAGTGTTCCTTAACTCGTTGCCCTAAAGTGTAAACAATTGTAATCCAAGAGACAGCTCTCTGGAGGATATGAAGCAAGCGCTTAACGGAGTAGAGTTCTCTTTTTCCTGGCCTTAAAAAGTCTAGTGGTGGCAGAGGCAAAGGGAGAGGCCGTTGGAAGGACTTTTGGTCAGAATTGAGTGGCTCTGCTCTGCCTATAGCTTATGGGGAATGTGATTTGGACGATGAAGATTGTTTATCTCTCGTGAGATGGTTCTAGTATCAGAAAATTCTCACCATAGGAATTTGCTTATTGGATGACAAAAGTGGCATGGATGAAGAAGGTTCTTTGTGGGCCTCCCAGAACACCTAACTTACCGTTTCACCCATCACAGCATCAGAATCTTGAGAGTCTTGCCCTGGCTCAACCACTCTTCCTGATAACCTGTCCCAGTTATTAATTGGCCTCTGGGTAAAGCAAATCTTCCAAGTACCCACTGAAATTGCCCTTTATAGCTATAAATATGTGTCCTCTTGTTTGAATATTGTAATATAGTCTGCAGGTTTACTAGAAGAGTCCAAGCACAGAGCCAAGGGTAACAGTAAAGGAGAACTGCCAAGAGTAGCAGGTAATATTAGACTTGAATGTACCAGAAAGTTTTTGTATAGTTGGCGATTACATTTTTTTTGCAGACCAGTGACCTGACAAACAATGAAGCAATAATTGACCTAACGGAAGACAATGAAGAGTATATTAGCCGACAAAGCAGAGAAACGGGTACAGTACACCCTCAGTCTACTGTTCAGCTATCCTGTCAATCTAACCAGCTTTTCTCTAAATTTTATTTGTATCTCTATATTCTTTGGCAATCTCAATTTGGCGGCCAACTCACATTCCACAACGGCCTGGCTCAGTTTAGTTTGTAGCGGTGTTGTCTGATTCAGAAAATTGTTGGTTAAAGCTCATTCATGGTCTAGGCAGTCTGGCCTGGCGGGTGATTTTATCCAACCTGAGACCATTTCCAACCATCCAACTTCCATTCCCTCCCTCCTTGGTGAATGTCCTCCCATGTCAAGGTAGGAGCCAGCGGTTGGGAGGACACAGCGTAGAGAATGGAAATAATACCAGCCATTGCTGCAATCTGTCGGGAATCTAAGCGTCTCTTATCAATCGTGTCCTTAGCAACCACCGGCTCCTGCCGCTGCTGATAGTGACCTGCCCGACTGACTGGGGCAGAGAGAGGGATTGGTGGGGAGTGGGAGGAGAGGAGAGGTATGTGCGTGTGATGGAGGTAAGATAGGGGGAGTGAGAGAGAGAGACTTGAGAGGGGAAGAGTGATTGAGAGAACCTCAAGAGTGAGAAGGTATAGAGAGTGTGTATGGATGAATAGGGGAGTGAGAGAAAGTAATTTATCTACAATATATAACAATATATAATATGATTCCAAACCAATGGCACTGAAGAAACAAAATCACCATAACCCAGATTATCTCCATTAAAATATACATTCTACTCCTTGCGTCTGTCTCATTGTATAGATTTAAATAATGCCTACCGTTAAACTTTCTTAAGCAAAATTATTATCGTGTTGAGTTGAGCAACTCCTTTCATTTGATATAGTGCTTTTCACATCTGCTAGACATCTCAAAGTGCTTCACAGAATATACTGAAAAGTGAATTCACTATATATCTGGGCGAAATGCGGCAGCTAATTGTGCACAGCAATGTCCCAAAAACAGACGTGGATTGAAATGATAATTTTTTTTGAGGGATTATTATCAGGCTGTGGAGAAAGGAAACTTGCCCAAGGTTTTGCCCTGTCTGGAATCGGACCCAGGTCCCTCATTTGTAAGGCAAGTGGTCTAACCACTGAGCTACTGGACTCCACAAAATGTTTTGTAAATGTGCGGAGTCTTTGCCTCCTGTGGATTCTGATCATTACTTTGTATTAAAGGGAAGCTCATAAGGAATTAATAAACCAGCAAAGACCTAATCCATCCTAGGAATCTTTGTTTATCATATTTCTCTCAGTGGGTGGCATTTCATACTTCATATAAATATGAGAGCCTATCTGACGTCTGGAGAATTTCTTTGAGCAGTGGGGTGGGAAGGGTGGGGTTAAAATCTCAGTTATGTTATGGATAATTAATGAGTTCAATTTGGTTGCATGTGCAAAGCCTCCTGACACTCAGGGATTTGGACCCAAGCAGGAGGTGGGGATCAGGAGAGGTGGAGGGGCTGGGAGTGTAGGATGGTGACCTAAGTTTAAAAGTATTTAGTTTCAGGCTGACTCAGTTGACAGTATTCTTGCATGTGTATTAGAAATATGTGGGATCAAGTCCCACCTCGGTTGACGCGACATGCAGTGCTGAGGGGATTGCTACATTGTTGGAGGGGTCGTCCTGCTAGTGAGACATTATGTCAAGGTCCCATCTGCCTGTCCAGGTAGACATTAAATATCCCATGCACGATTCAAAAAGCGTTTCTCCTGGTATCCTGGCCAAAAATCCACTAAATAAAATTGATTGTTCAGTTCATGGCTGTGTGAGATGTTGCCTTGTTACCTACAAAATAGTCGCTAAACTTTACAGTACACAACAGCAACTTGTATTTATATAATGCCCCTCATTCAGGGTAGTGTCCCAGAGCCCTTGACAGTGGCAGAGCACAACTCTGAGCAATCTGAAAATGGGGAAGGAAGGGGCAAGGTGGAGGGATAGAGAAAGGGTTCCAGCGTTTCGGTGACGTAGTGGCAGAAACTACAGCCACCAATGGATGGAATAGAGAGCACGGGTGACATGCAGAAGGTCGAGTGGAGTGGAGTTCACCAGTCGAGTGGAGGCAGTGGGTTTAGGGTTAAGCAGGTCGGAGAGGTAAGTAGGCGCCAGCACATGAAGGATTTGAAAACACGTGTGAGGATCTTGAGATCAGTGGAGCTTGGTCCAGACCTGGTGTGATGGGGGGGACATATCTGTACAGTCCTGTGAAGCTCTTTAAGATATCTAGCATATAGAATAAGGTGCTTTATTAAATGTAAATACTATATTAATTCAACGTCACTAGACAAGGCATGAAAGTGACTTGATTTATTCCTCCCATCCTTTAACTGGCACACAACATTGTTTGCAATCCTCACTTTATCAGAGCTGGATTGAGAAAACATTGGCTGGTTTATTCTCTGTTTGAAACTATAAACAGTAAAGTTTGGATCATTCGAAATAGAGAATAGTACAATGTCAGTTTAAGCAATTCTGAATTCACTTCAGTGTGCAGCTTTCACCAGAATGGATGCTGGCAGACTGCTGCTATTTTAATTCACAGCAGAAGCAAAAAAAATGAGTAAAATCTCTTTGTTCCACTGCTGGCCTGAAATGTAATTTGAGCACCGGAAAGGGCTCAGGCTTGTAGGCTGATGGAGACAGCCTTTTAAAACCACTGGTATAAACTTAAAGTCAGTTTCTAGGTAGCTTTATTTCTGTGAACGTTTGAAATTTGGAAATTCAAGACCTAGATTAGTACCATTTACTGAATTAACCTTTCATTGCTTCTTAAATAGCACTGAATCAGAGTGTAAATTCCAGTGTGAATCTGGTGCGAACTGCATTGTGATGAAGCCATGTGAGGAGGTGGCGTTATCAGGAGAAGGATGTATCAGTGGAGTATTACTGCAGGCAGAAGCAGTGGGCGTCTGTTATGGCTTCTGCTTAAAAAATGTCCCTTGGACCTCCCAGAAGCCTTTTTAAGTCACCATTTGTAATAGTGTTAAAGAGCTGCAACAGATTATTTAACACTAAAACAGTAGAGTTCAGTTTGGTTGCATGTGCGAAGCTCTCAGCAGCATCTGGTAGGAATGAATTGGAGCAGGAAGTATAAATCTTGCTTCCCACTCCAAATTCTCTACCGCTGGAATGTTGCGTTACTTCCAGCAGTATAAACCAGCCATCAGAATAAAATCCAGACTTTGGCAACTTGCCCTCTTATAGTGTCTGTTTCCAGTAGTAAGGCATTAAATGGTATTCAACCTGTGCAAAGCTCTATGGATACATTAGAAGAATCTAAAGTTTATATATATTTATACATTCCAGCATCTGCAGTATTTTGCGTTTTTGTAAGTTAATGTATTTTTGATAATGTTGTGTATTAATAAAACTGCTGGATTTTTATAAACACGTTTTCAAAAAGTGAAAGTTTTTTGCAGTAATATCTTCCTTCACTGTGCACTGTTGACGTCCTGATTTATTGTCACACATTTGGCTTTTCTCTTTCCTAGCGTCTGAGTGCCAGATCACTGCTGCTGCAGATGACACACAGCCAATGCTCATTCACTCATCTGCTGAGGCTGCTGCCAATCCTGGGCAAATGCCACACATCACTGCACTTGAACCCGCTGACCATCACAGTAAGAGACAAACTGCAGGGAACGTACAGCTGGCAAAGACTGCATTGACACAGATACGTTTATTGGGTAGGCAAGTCTTTGATTTATACATTTC
Source organism: Hydrolagus colliei (assembly GCA_035084275.1). NCBI lineage: Eukaryota > Metazoa > Chordata > Chondrichthyes > Chimaeriformes > Chimaeridae > Hydrolagus > Hydrolagus colliei. Next base: position 12,201,366 of record CM068758.1, on the reverse strand, counting down.
AGTGGCAAACGCCCGCTGGAAGTGATCATCTATAATGGATGGCCAACTTGTGGCCCATGGGCCGCATACTATTCTACACATGCATCATGCGGCCCCCAAGCCAGCCCTGATCTACAGTATGACCCACGTCACATAAGTGCGTTAATACAGTTCTTTAGGGTTGTGTTTTTTTCTTCCCTCTTCACCTCAGATGTACTATGACTTAAAGTGAATTCTACAGCTAATAGTGGAATATAGTAAATCTAAGCTCTTTATACTGACAATTCATGACTTCTTAGTGACTCATAGGGAGGTAGGTATGGATTGAAAGCTGCACCTATTTTCGATCCACATGAGCACAGTATGAACTACAATTGGAGGATTTTTGAAGCTAATGTTACATTATTATGAATTGCATGGTAACATTTTTGCTTAATCCTCAATTTGCTCAATCAGCAACTGGAGTGCAATGTTCCAGTGTTCTTGTTGATTGATAGTCTGTTATGACTTGCCCATTGCTCATTCGAATCCCCTGCTCCTTCCTAAACAAATTGAAAACAATCCAAAACTCTTGTGCAGCCTGTGACCTCTCTCTCACCATACTCCAGCGGGTCCTTCAACCTCAAACTTGCACGGCTCCATTGGATGACCCTCCCAGGTAATCTTCTGGGGATCTAAACTCAAGTGATGTAGCCCAGCATCCTGTTTGCTTTCGTTTATTGCTGCCTCACACTGATTTGACAAGAGATTCCACCTACCATCAAGTTCACAGCGCCTAAGCAAACTACAGTAGAAACTCTTTCATTCGTGACTCAATGAACCGGCACTTCCGTATAACCAGCACGCCGCCCCAAAAAGTCCCCATTCGATAAACCAGAACTAGCATCTGTAAATGCATAAATAATAACAGAATATTGTATTGGTACTTATTAAAACTACTCTTGCGCTTCTCACCTTTGCTGGTAGATGCTGCACTTGAAGCCATGATGCTGCGGTTGAGGTTTATAGTCCAGTGATTCTTTTTAAAATGGAGCACGCCAAGTGGGTGAAAAAACAGAGCGCGACATTAAAGTCATATTAGCAGCAAGCCGATAACACTAGCCGATAACCCACATTCTCGCAGGTGCAGTATTTTGGTTTGCCGCTAGTAGAGTCCAGGGCTATCGGCTTCGACTTTAAAATCGCGCTGCTGTTTTTTTCACCTGCTTGGCATCTTCCATTTTAAAAAGAATTGCTGGACTGTAAACCTCAATCAGTAAAGGTGAGAAGCGCAAGAGAGTAGTTTTAACAATAAATACCAATACAATATTCTGTTACTATCTGTTATTATTTAGTCTGGTGTGTACGGTGTATGTTAAAATAACTTTTTTTGTGGTGGATTTTCAGCCACAAGCCGCCCGAATATCCGGCAGGCGCTTTAACCAGCATTGGCCAGGTCCCGCGGGTGCCGGATAAACGGGCTTTTACTGTATTATATGGAGTGTAGTAATCTGCTTTGTGTTTAACTCTCTCAATCTAAAATATTAGAAAAGACAAATATTAATTATTGCTGTTGAATCACCTCAAAATGTCTGAACAGTAACATTCCTATTGGTTTAGGTAAGCCTGCTGCAGATATTGGAAATGAGGTTGTGAAAGATGGTCCAAATCTGGTCATTTCTACCACAGATGGACAATCACTGTCTGCTCAGGCAAGTATCCTGTCAAGGGTGTTCATAATGTAGATGTTGAAACTAATTCCTGAATATTTCTTATGCATCAAGACTTGAAGGTAGTGCAGAAAGCTCCCAATAAGCTAACTGAGGCACCCTGAGTGAACCTTGTTGATGACAATGTCAACAGAATCTTCAGTTATGTTACCAGGTAGTGAGGCCCAGGTCCATGATAGTAGAGTAAAGAAGGCAAAGCGTGCTGGTTATACTCTGCCTGAACTACTGCCTGCACTAAGCTTCTCATGGCTTTTAAAATTTGGTGAGTATGAACAGAATTTTGATGAGGGAATCACATAGGAACATGGCAGAACAGAAGGCGGCCATTTAGCCATCGTGGAGTCCTGTAACATTGATAGCAGCATTCGCTTCGGAAGTGAGAGGACTCGGGTTCAATTCCAGGTCAGAGGGAAACTTTATTCCACCCGCCTCTGTTTAGTGGGAAATAGGAACTTGGTTAGTCGATTGGCAGATAGCTTTCCAGGAGTAATAATCCCTTTTTAAAAAAAAAAAATTTGGTCATTCAATTCACAACTGTTTGTGGGACACTGCTGTATGCACTTTGACAACAGTGTCGTCAATTCACTGTACAGTATATTCATTGCACTATACCAAATACAAGGAATAGTTTTATCAGTCAAGCGTGTTCCACAGGTTAGATTTTAGCAAATTATTTCATAGAATCATAGAATTTTACGGCACAAAAGGAGGCCATTCGGCTCATTTAGTCTGTGCTGGCTCTTTGAAAAGAGCAACTCAATCTCACTGCCCAGCTCTCTCCCCATAACCTAACAGTCCTGTTCTCCCTAAATAAAGATCTAATTCTCGATTTAATCCCAATGCCCTGCCCTTTCATATATCCTTCAATATAATATCTGTCTGTCAGTTCTTAAAGTTTTGGGGCAGTAACAATTTGACTCCCTGCTGGTTTCTTTTGTTTCGTATATCTGCTGCATTTCATGAGAGGCGGGAGATACCCAAATCTTAATTTAATGTCTAATCTAAGCAATTACTTGGGCACAAACTGTTTGTCATTGCCTCATTTGAAGCTAATGAAAGATTTAATGTTAATTTAAAAGCAGGGGAGGGGAGTTTCTTTTAGAAAAGTGATTAAACGTAATTGTTTGTCCAGAGTTCTAAAGTGAAATATGATTGAGATGTTTCACTGTCATATGCTCTGTGAAGTGCTTTGAGACGTCTCAATGAAGTTATAAGTGTTACTGCTATATCAAATGCAAGGATTATCATTATTATTATGTACATTGGCAAAAAAACATCAGGACAGAGAATAACTGTATAATATAATGTTGTGTAGGTGGTCACTCACTGTGTTACACCTTCACTCCGGGCAGACACACCAGAAACCTTGGAGCTGCCTCTTGAAGCTCAGGAGACTACTCCTCCCCAGAGACCTGAACTCAACTTGATACAAGTGGAAACATCAAAAGGCATTGTACTCTCTTGGAATGTTCTGGAGGTTGACAAAACATGTGCCCCAGTGCACAGCTACCAGTTGTATGCATACCATCAAGACATCAACTTGAGGTGCCCATCACAGTGGAAGTTTATTGGAGAAATCAAAGCCCTTCCTCTCCCAATGGCTTGCACACTGATTCATTTTCTACTTGATAGCATATATTATTTTGCAATTCGAGCAAAGGATATTTATGGACGCCATGGCCCATTTTGTGAAACGCAAACTGTTTTGTTGCCATCCGGAGCAAATAGAGAAGAACATTCTTTATAAAAGATATCAATTGTTTCACTTTTGAGTGGTATTGGAATTTTCATTTGTAAATGGTTAATCATTAATTATGCAAGTAACATAACAAAGTGACAGTTTATGTTACGTTTCTGTTGACCATAGTTAACTGGCAGAGCCATAAAGAGTTCAGATTTAACTTGCGAACTTCTTGACCTGATTTCTGTACTTCATGTTAAATTTTAGTGAATGGACAATTTGTGTTCAGTATTTACCACAGTAGTATTCACATTGAATAACAGTAGATTCAGAATCGGACCTTGGAATTCAAATTTATGGACTTGGGATCCGTTTCAGAGTAGTTTCTGTTAGTATTTAGCAAAACTTTTTATCTGTCTAAGAGCTTTTTCCAAGTCTAAAAGCTTATGCTTAAAGAAGAGAGAACATTCTTTTTTTAGACTTTGAACTATTCATTATCTTTTGGTTTTTTGTTGTTCAAAATCCAGGGTCAACATAGGCAATGAAACAAAATGTTTCAAATATTCTTCTAAATTATATATATTTTTAAAAGTAATGTTTTATTCAACTGAATTTTAGATATTCGTAATAGCAGCTGAGATTTCAACATTTCTGGAGTTTCTCCCGGTTCCTAGCCAACAAACTCCCCAAATAAAATTGGTCATTAATTTCTGGCTGTTTATGGAACATTGCTGTGAGAAAATTGGCTACTATGTTCACCCACAAAATCCATATGGTCACACCAGTTTACAATATATCCTGTGAGGTGCTTTGATTTGTTTAACATCAGGAGTCATCAAATTCAAGGATTATTTTATCGTTTATGAACTGAAAATAAAGTATAATTACTGCAAGAACAGTAAATGAATTTTGTTTCACTATTGAGCTGGCAGCTTAAAATTTAAGGTCTTTTGCAGAGAAACAACTAGACTTGGATGCAACACTATTCTGTATTCTGTAAAAGTATTTCTGAAAGTCAGCCATTGGCTTTTCTTCGAAACTAAAGGTGTGAAAAATGTATCCAGAGAGCGATATGACAATAGGATGAATCGCAAGTGGTAATTGGTTTTTCTTCTTCTGTTTCTATTTTTGCCAAAATTCCACAGTTGAAATAGAACGACAATAAAAAATATTGCATTTGCGTATAGAGTGGCTTGCAAATTAACTTAGGGTAATTGAGTGTTTTCTGGTCTGAAGGTTCTACGTGTAATCTATAATTTTGCGTAAAAGACAAACAACAAAAACTTGCACTTATATAGCATCCTCCACGCAGGGTAGTGTCTCAAAGCGCTTAATAGTGGCAGAGCCTGACTTCCAGCTGGGGCCTGGGAATAAGTGGTGGTAAACACGGTCGAAGAGGAAGGTCTTCAGGTGGGACTTGAAAAAGAGAGAGGGGTCAAGATGGAGGGATTGAGGGAGAGTTTTGGGGCGTAGTGGCTGAAAGTGCGACCTCTGATGGTGGGGTGGATGGTGCGAGAGGCTGGAGCCAGTTGAGTGGAGGTGCAGGGTGGTGAATTGGGGTGTGGGGAGATCGGAGAGTTGGGAGGTGCTGGAAAGTGAAGAGATTTGAACACAAGTGTGAGGATCTTAAAAGTCAGAACTCCTGAACTTTATACCTTATTAACATGAAAGGCATGATGCAAATGTATTTTCTGGTTGATTGGTTATTGTTGTTAATCGGTTGTTGGGAAGTGTTTCATGGTTATCAATTCCAGAATCCGGATGCAGAACATCTCTTAATTTTACGGCTTGTTGATCTATTACTCTACTCTTCCAAACGGCTGCTCCAATTTCTGTTTTACAACTTGTCCTTGTTTATAACTAAATAGACAGTAAAAAGGCGACAGAGAGAGACACAGAAAGACAGAGAGTGAGAGAGCAAGAGACTGAGAGAGAGCAAGACAGAGAGAGAATGAGAGAGACTGAGACAAAGAAATGAAGGTATAACTAACACTTGAATCTGATTCTCAGTCTGCATTCATTCTGACATAGTGTATTTATTGGATTGATTTTAAATGCTGCCAAACTTAATTTTAGGTTTCTCTAATTAAGAGTTAGCAGCTGTGAAAATGTTAATGTTTTATTGTTTACAGAAGGTGACATTACTGTAATTCGATTAAACTTCAATTTTATTGAAAAATAACTATCTGTTTTAATTGTTTTGGAATTTACATATCCTTGATGGGGAAATGTGACATTGCCTTGACCCTGCTCAAGGTGATGATGTGCAACCAAGTTCCATATACCGGGGAAAAAAATTGCTGCTCGAAAAGGTCCTGTTCTATTGGGAGGGTTTTCTAGTTACAACCCATGTAAACCAGCCTGGCTCAGTGGGTAACACTTTTGCCATTTAGTTAAAAGGTTGAGTGTACATGCCCCATATCTGGACTTTGAGTTCTTGTACCTTTGCCCTGTGTGTAATGTTTTGAGAGCCATGCTTTGTAGGAGGTGCTGTCCTTCAGGTGAGATGTTAAGCTGAGGTCCTAGAAGGAAGTTTCTCCTAGCATTTAGGCCAAATATACCCTAGGTAATTTGTTTGGTTGCATTTGCTTGCAACTACAGTCATACACTTTACAGTAAATCCTGTGAAGTACTTTGAGGTCTTTCGACAATGTGATAAGGTTCTGGATCGAATACCAGGATGATGATTATTATTGCAATAGGACCATACCACTGTGCGGCAGGAACAAGGTTTCTATCAGCTGATGAGAGAAAATTCACCCAAACCCTGCTCCATGCCAGAAGTATTTAAGATGATAAAGAGATTTGATAGGGTAGATACAGAGAAGCTATTTCCTCTGGTGGGGAAACCAAAACAAGAGGACATTGTCTCAAAATTACCAGGCCATTTAAGAGTGAAATCAGGAAACATTTTTTTTCATTCAAAGAGTGGTAGAGTGGTAGAAATTCTCTCCCTCAAAAGCTCATGGATGCTGGATCCATCTACACCTTGAAGGGTGATTTTGATAAATGTTTAGTAGGTCAGCGTATTCAGGGATATGGAGAGAAAGCGGGAAATTGGATTGACAGGATTAGTAGAGGTACAGATCAGCCAAGATTTAATTTAATGGCGGAACAAGCTCGAATGGCTGAATGTTCTACTCCTGTTTCAAGGGTATCTGTTGTTTGTGGCAATGTCAGCCCAGAGCAATGGCTGCCCATCCAATCCTCCAGAACTCAAGCCTTCAAGCAGGGAATGTATATCAGGACTGAAATAGTTTGATACAGACAAGTGGATAACCTTGCATATCAACCCAGTAACCAATCCAGGCAATGAGTGTAGAATACTCATGTGGAGGCAGCTTCAGATACATGATGTCCTCTTTGATCTCAAGCTTGTATGAAATTATTTGATATGATAAGGAAGCAGTAAGTAGGGTGAAAGACCATAAATGAATGTCCACAAAACTAATGGTTGTAACTTGGAACGTTATCTGGCTTCTGCCTCCTTGAATCCTCTGCTCCATCATTGGTGACCGTGCCTTCAGACACTACACCCCAAAACTATGGAACTCCCTCAATAACTTTGCCTTGACCCTTCTTTCCCCATTTTCAGGTTGCTCCTGAAGACCTTCCTCTTCGCCCGTGTATCTGATCACCTTCCCTCTCCCTCTGGCTCGGCATCAGGCTCCGCCATTGTTAAACCCTTTGGGGCACCGCCAGGTGTGGAGGGCACCATATAAATGCAAGTTGTCATTTCAAGTAAAAACAAAATAAATACTGTAGCATCAGGAGAAATATTATTTAATGTGGCTTTTAAATCCCACAGGAATCTTCAGGTAATGCCAATTCCAAAGTGTCTCAAGGCATTAATTAAGAGCCTTTGAGACCTTTGCAAATGTCAAAGACTTAACCCAGTGGACCAGGAAATATCCACTCACCCATATTCTAAACTCAGCGCTGCTCATTGCTCTGTCTGTGTGTGCAGGTTTAATGCTGTTGTATTTCAGGTCACCCTGGAGGTTTGAAATGGAGACTTAAGCGAGGAATGGTATGAATTGTTTTTCAAAATTCATAAAATCACCTGAAATGTTACAGCACAAACACACACCAACTGGCTAATTAGTCTGTATTGGTGTTTACACCTCACACGAGCCTATATGAAGGTGCTGCACAAATAATTTGTTATTCTAGTGCTGTGTTCGTCCTGCTCTCTCTCTCTGCTCAATCTCTCCCATCTTGCTATTTCTTTCTCTAACACTCAGATTTTTCTCTTACTTTGAATCTTCCACACTCTCTCTACCTCAATCTAATTTTCTGCCTCTTTGCTATTGCAAAAAGTTACTCCTTCTCGAAGTTACAAAAAAGTAACTTAACGGCCTGAAATGATTAGTCAACCCTGTGTTCACATCCCCAAACTATCCTTGTATTTTCGGGTAGTTACCTTACCAAGGAGTCTTTTGCCTGACGCATGGCAAGCTGAAACCCATCGCCTCATTACTGGGTTTGAGAGTATCTAAACCAGATAGAGTTCCACCTCCACCAGGTTAATCTCCGCATATCCAGAATGGAATGCATTCTCTCCCCAGAGTGACAGATCCAGCTTGCCAAATTCCAGGGCGTATTAAGGTTGGTGGGATCCAAGGCTTGAACACTCTACGTTGGGGTAACTGCTGGAGTCTATTCTGTCAAAACCGCATAACTTGCCATTGAGAGCAATGCCTGGCGGGCTGCTCTGCATCCTGTAGCATTTACAGAATTTTTAACTTTCATGGATTTACATTACTACCACACACTTGTCATACCAACGTCCTTAATAATAATATTAATAATTCTTCTATTTGATATAATCATAATAATAGCGCCTTATCACATCATCAAGACATCTCAAAGAGCTTCATGGTAAGGTGGAGCAACTATTTTGTGGGCAAAATGTGGCAGTGAGTTTGCGCACAGCAAACAGCCATGGAGTGATTGACCAATTTTATTTGGATAGTTGGCAAGGACACTAGCAGAAAATCCCTTCTCTTTTCGAATAGTACCATGGATCTGATCTTTAATGTCAACCTGAACAGGCAGATGGGACCTTGGTTTAACGTCTCATCTGAAGGACCTTGTGTTTCTTTCTTGCTTTATCCCACATCTGCTGAGACAATAACTATTTGTGAGTTATTTGTGGAGTGCTGTAACTCAGTGTCGCAAGCGAGAGACCCATGTTCAATTCCCAACAGGGCGAAACCTTGGGCAGTTTTCTCACTCCACACGCCTGATAATCTCAAGAAAAATAATAAATTGGTTACTTCAATCCACAACTGTGACCAATGCTGTGCACAATTGGCTGCCGCGTTTCTTGTCTCTGCCAAACCCCACATTAGGACTTGAAACTCACATTTCAGTGTTGTGTGGGGGAAGCTACCATCCTTTGGATGAGATATTTAACTGGTGGACATGGCATCAAAAGTGTGCTGAAGGGGCCATCAGATAGGGGCCAATGAGCCTTTCATTCAAACCTCTCGTTATCTGCATTTTCCTCTCTTGACCTGGGACCCGTGCCTGTCGTGTTAACACATCAAACCAGTGTATTCATCCTCGCTCCCTAGGTGACGCTGTGTAAACTGCCAGAAAACTTATTAGTCTAACAATCACCATTTATGCGTCATATTCCCAACAGCAATGATGCATTGAACAGCAACACAACTGAGAGCTCATAAACTCTTCACAGTTGATATTGAGCCATGCAGGCTCGGAGCCTCTGTCTAGACTTGAGCAGCTGGCTGTACATAAAGGGGGGTTAATTGAGATGCACTGTAATACTATAAGAGGCTGTTGAGTAGACAGTAAATAAGCACATTCTCTGCTATCATATTAAATGTCATCCAGCATTTGGTGAATCCTAACTCCCGTCTCTGTTCTCTTTTATATAGATGTATGCCCAAACCCCCATTGTACAACACACAGACATTTGCTTAACACATACTTTATTACATTGACAACATACAGCAAGTTATTAATTTTTTTACATTGCAAATTTCCTCACAAGCAAATACAATGTTTGTTACATATGTAGGATCAGGGGATCAAATGTAAAATTATGGAATGTAGTGAGAATAATAATAATCTAGCATTTGTTACATCATTGAGATACCTCAAATCGTTGAGATACCTCAAATCGTTGAGATACCTCAACGAGCTTCACAGAATATATTGTAAAGTGAACTGAGTATACATTCTGTACATGGAGAAGACAGGGCCGTTTGAGTTAGGGCTTATCTGAGTGCTCTTGCTCAAAGAAAATCCCTGCTGGGATTTCATCCCCAAACTTCACATTTTGCCCAGTTTTATCACTTTATTTAGAAATCTAGCAATGCGACAGGTAAAAACAGTTGGAAGCATTGTTCCAGATGAAAAAGATGCGCATTGGGTCCGCAAAGGGAAAAGCTCTCTGTAAGAAACACTCCCTGTGCTACCAGGAACTGAGGCAGGTGTTGGGTAAAGGGTCTATTGAGGTGTCAAATGCTTTGTTTATCAGATTGCTAGCTTTCTTTCAAGTAATAAAAATGTCTCAAATGTGACTTTTGAGTATTAAATCCCTGTAGATTTAAGCCTTGTTGCAGGAGTTAAGGCAACCCTAACTAAAATGTGCCCCAATCAGAAGCCACTTGGTCCCAGTTTCTGATCAACTGAGATCTGCTGCAAGGCAATATGACTGGCTCAAAACTTCATTGATCAAATCCGATTCACCCCAAATCAACATGTGCACCTACAAATACAATCACTACACTTCAAAGTAAAGACCTTGAAGCATCTTGAGATGTCTCTAGGACGTTGTATCAAATGCAAAGGTCTATTATTATTATTGACCACTTTCGCTGATCACATGTTTTAAAAGTTCCAAATGTCAGGGACTGAAGTGAACTTTTACACATTCTTCTCAGGTGTTCTGTTCTCTCTCCCATGCTCTCTGACTGTAGCTGAACAACTGGGTGGGAAAATGCACCATTTAATCCTTATCCGTTACATTAGATAAGCACTTTAGTTATATAACCAGGTTTGGAGACACGTGAATACTTTTCTGAGATACTTTTAAATGCACATTATTTAATTGTCCAACACTAGCAAAGTAAAAAAAAGCAGGAATTAATAAAGAGCAAACAAATTGGCATGCAATACTACATGATACCAGTTATATATAGAATCAGGTCTTAAAGAGTACACAGGGGACAAAAATCATCGTTCCTCACAACTAGTGCTGCCGTGTTATTGTACAGTATAATTGTTGGGTTAGTTAGACCAAGTTACACCAGTGGGGTAATGAGATTGTCTGTCTGATGGGACTATTACCATGACTTGGTTTACAGGTTTCTAACGTGTGTGAGTGGTTCTCTTCTCCCTGATGTAAGGCTGGAACACTTGTTTACTTCCTTACATTACGAAGCAAGGAAGCCTTCAGCTTCCTCCAATTCCTCCCAGAGCTAGAGGCTGGCGGGAGTGGGAGTTAGTTTACCTCATTGCAGCTACCAAAATGCTGCAGTTATTGAAAAATAATTGTTCCCATTTGTTTTTCCCATGTGAATAACTTTGCTGGCTGTACACCAACCAGCCAGTATGCTCCCCGCTAGTATTTGAGGGAGCGGAAGGGCACAGCTGCCTGCTACACTGGGAAAACATTTCAGTGCCTCTACACTGCCACATGATATAACGGTAGCAATATGTTGGAAACTACTCTACTATTGCTCACAGCTTGGAGGGGCTGTTTCCCAGACGGATTTATTGGAAGGGCTGTTAGAATGGGAAATATTCACTTTCATTTGAAAATCACAAATCACTTCTCTGGGCTCACAAAGTATTCAATAGTTCAGTTGAGGGCTGATGAGGTCAAGCGGTAGGTTTCAGTTCAGTGCTGTTAGCCTGTCGCTCACTCACTCACTGCCGGCAAAAATCAACACCAACACCACCAAATCTCTCCAATGTCGCTTGCAATTTAAAAGCCATGATTAGGATCGGCAGGAATGCACAACAGTAACTCACACAAAGATAGGCTTCAAGTAATCTTATAACACTGTATTCGCTTTCTGCTTCTCACTAAATCTTGTGTCAAAACTATTTCCATTTAGTTTTTAGGAAAAAAAGCACCGATTTAAGAATGTGGGTGAAGGGAGGAAGCAGCTGTGAGTGGGACACCACTGGCTCTGAATCAAGCAAGGCTACCATTTGAAGCAGGTTGTCTTGCTGTTTCTAGATTTTTTTTGCCCTCAGAGAATCTAAAATCAAATCAATTTAAAAGGTCCAAAACAAACCCAGACCATAAAAAATGCTAAGTCTGGTCTCACCTCACTATCTAAAAAAAAAGTCACTTGCTTCATGGATGCTGCCAGATGCAAATTGGCTGCCGACTTTGCCCACAAAGTAAAGTCACTACACTTTACAATATATCCTGTCAAGCTATTCGATACCTCTCAATGATGTGCTCAGGCACCGAAGAGAAGGTCAGTATTAAATACTTTGAGACGTCTCAAAGACGCGATAAGGCGATATGTCAAATGCAAGAATTATTATTATTATCAACATTAGCTCACAGCTGTTTGTGGGACATTGCTGTGTACAAATTAGCTTCCGCGTTCACCCACAAATGTAAGTCATTACACTTTATACAGTATATCCTGTGAAGTGCTTTGCCATGATATGACACAATAAGGCGTTGTGTCAAATCCAAGGATTAGTATTAATTTCTATCTCAGTGAGTGGGTTCTGTTTCTACCCGAGTCTAGTAAGCGTGGAATAAGTCTTTCCAAACCATCATCATGAGCTACCGCACCTATCACCCAATCTCATAATAATAATAAATAATCTTGCATTTGAGCGCTCTTGTGATGAGCTCTGAGACACCATCTGGCGTGGAGGGCGCTATATAAATGCAAGTTGTTGTTAGATCTAAGAACATAAGAAATGCTAGACAAATTTACCTTCCACCTTCCCTGTGGTCGCATGCAAATGCATCCCCAACCAGCTATGTGACTACATCCCATAATGTTACTTCGTAAAAGAAAACTATCTAATCCGTGTTTGAAAGAATCAATGCGTTTTGCTTCAACCATCTCCCCGGGGAACCTATTCCACAGGTTTACCATTCACTCACTGTGAAATATTTTGCATAAATTTGTTCTGAATTTCCCCCCCTTCAATCACAGGCCATGTGTTCTCTGGTTCTACTATTCTGGACAAGTTGAAACAGCCAGTCATGGTCTATATTGTCTAGCCCCTTCAGTATCTTGAATACAGCAATCATACAACTTATCACGTCTTCAAAATGTTTCAAAACGTCTCAAAGCGCTTCACAGAATATACTGTAAAGTGGATTGATCCAATCCCATCACCTGTCCTGGGCACATTTGGCTCTCAGTCTGCATTGTCAGCAGTGTGAAGCAGCAAAGAGATTCTACATGTATCTCCACATGTCGTGCTCTCACTTTCCTCAGAAGGAAATACAATAATCAAATTGAAAGGTGCCACTGTGTTGTGTAAAAGAATATAATAAAAGTTACGTTTGTAATTATTTTAGGTTTAACTGAAAAGTTATGTGTTTATACAGTTATTGGGATTTTACTGCTCCCAGGCCGGGATTTGTTCTGGGCCTTCATTGTGAAATATAACAGTCTCCCGGTGTCAACACATTGTTTAGTAAATAGCCACAACTTAGCCACAGAACAAACATAGTTTTAATTGTTTCTCATGCATTACTGGGTCACAGAGCACAGCTGTAGCCAAACACATCACAAAGCACATCTTGCTCTCTCTCCGTTAATTTGTCATTTCCCCCTAGATTGCATCTGGTGTTATTTTGAGAATTTATATCCGTAACAAAACTGACTTTTTATGAAACAGGGATCTAGAAGCAGATAAACTAGGCTGGCAAGGCACTACTTTATGGTTTGAGATGTTTGAGTTGGAGCGGAACAGTTTGGTTTGACGCGATGAGAGACCAAGACGAGAGAGACGCTCTCACCAACACTGAAACGTACACACGGGTTAGCTCGTACGGGGTTAAAAAGAACAAAAGGTTTGAAATAGCTTAACGCACAAGGCAAGGAGTTATTTAATTATTATTTTTAAATCTCCCAAACTGGTTTCAAAAGAATTTACAATAAAAGTTTTTTGTTTTTAAATGATGACTATAAAATTGGCAAGTTCACATGATTTGTCTGCTGCTTAATGTTGACTGTCTTTGTACAGCAAACGTAATTTGTTTGGAAGGGAAGCTCTCTCTTGCCATCTGCCCTACGTTGCTTTGAGGTGACAGAACATTAAAAGGGCAAGTCATTTTGAGCCTCTTACAAGTCGAACCTGTCGCAAGTGCTTTAAAGGGATTCTACTTGCGTTTCCGTAAAACCATGTACATGACACCACCCAACAGTGTGAAAGCAAAACCAATCCAGGCTAGGATGTATGAGTAGCTGTAATTGCCATCCCCAGCGTCGATGTAGAAATTTGTTCGCCTGTTCGTGTAAATAGAAGCTGCGATCATCACACAGAGACCTGCGAGAAAAACACAATGTCTTTAATACTGTCCACCCAAGCGCAGCAAGATTGCAAAGGGAAGACTGTGTATGTGTGTGTGTGTGTGGGGGGGGGGGGGGGGGGGAAGTGGGGGATGGAGGGGAGGAGAGGAGAGGAAGCAAGGGAGGGAAGTAGAATATAGTAGGGAAGGTGGATTGAGTTAAGGTCAAATGATAAATATAAATTCCTCCAGATATCTTTGAACCACCCACTCTCCCTTGCTCAGTGTCCAACCTTGTAAAGGTATTACACAGCCTGAATGTCTCCAATTGCCACTATTCTAATCCCTCGCTCCATCCCTCCCTCCCTTGCAAATCACTCCACACCCCGACAAATCTCTATCTTTAGTGCTCCGAGACTCTACTCCACGTCAAGGCAATATAGGTGCAAATTGTTGTTGACGTACCTTTTACTCCCCAAATCCTACCTGGCCTTATCTCCACTGTAACACGTCATCATCAAACCCTCAGCTATCCTGGCTAACACCATACTGGCCATGCAGGGGACTCATTAGCATCCAGAAAATTGGACAGTCTGTGTAACTGGGTGACTGCTCAAAGATAGAGTCCATTGTAGGTTACAAGAGAGAAGTATAAAGGTTTGAAGGGGAGTGGAGATTGAAGGGATTAAACAGACAGCTTGCTCCGAGAGCCGGTTCGGACTTGATGGGCTGAATGACCTCCTTTTCTTTGCTGTAAATTTCTATGATTGTGTGATTGTACTTACTGGAAAGCAACTGAAAGCTGCCAGCGATGAGGAACCGTTCTCCTTTGGGCAGCCGGAAGAGTTGGATGAGGAAAATGAAGAACGAGATACAGCAGAGGATGACTGAGAGGATCATGGTTGCCTGAACTGCCTGCAGATAACCTGTCACAAGCAACAAACACAGTTAGACCCTGGCTGGTTTCACTAAGGCCTGGACCAACCAATTACACAGAAACATAGAACAGGAATATGCCATTCAACCCCTCAAGCCTGTTCCACCATTGTGTAAGATCATGGCTGATCTATTGAACTCCAATTACCCGTCCTTGCTCCATAGCCCTTAACACCCTGACACACCAGGGTACAGTGCCTGGCTCAATGCCAGTGTCACTAAGACACTGAATTTTGAAGCTGCAGAATGGAACAAAACATCCATGGCTGTTTGTGGGACACTGCTTTGCACAATTGACTGCTGGGTTTCACCCACAAACTATATAGTCAATCCAATTTACATTATATTATGTGAAGCACTTTGATATGTCTCAACGAGACATATCAAAGTCTCGTGATGAGGCAAGGATTATTATTAAGATAAATTTCGACTTTAAAAAAACGCTATCTGATTCTCCAGAGATCGCCCTACGCAAGTCTCATCACCTCGTTTATGTTTTCCTTGTTTTCATCTCTGTGTCTCCATTTGGTCTGCACATGTCTCACATCCTCGAGACGTTTAAATGTCTCAACCCTCCGTTTTCTCACCCCCTCTTTATCGGTCTTGAAATCCCACTTGAAGACCAACCTCTCTAAACGTGCCTATGATCACCTCCCTGTCCCCCTTTTCCCTTGCCCGGAGTCCAGTCAAATCGCTATAAGGCGTTCTGAGATGCTATCCAGTGTGAATAGCTCTGTGTAAATGCAAGTTGTTGTTCGTGTCTATTTCCTCTGACACCTTGATACCAATTTTCTCTTTGACTACACTTTTCATTACCGTGTCTCTCTCACCCGCTTTTCTTCGTCACTCCCCCCCATTGGTTGAGTATGCCTGTTGGTTGGGTACTGGATAAACAAGGTTTTACTGTGTACTCACTTTCATCAGCAATGACATTGACCGGACTGCAGGTGTTGTTGTTGGAAAGGCACCTCTGCCATAAATCAGTGCTGAAGTCGGCAGTCTTCCACCAGGCCTGAAATAATAACATTGAGAAACAAGAGTAGGTTCAATGCAGAGCAAAAGTGTGAAACCAGCTCACCTGAAGTGACGAGATCAAACAAATTCCATTGGGTGGACAAGTGGGTACGTACCGGCTCATAATGATAAAGGTTATCATTATGGCTAAACCTAACCAACTCGGTTCATCACCAGAAGGGCAGGACTCGGCAGGACACACTTGGCCCACATGGCAACAGTGGCTACACTTCACACAAAGTCACTTTGAAGACTTGTGAGACTTTGAGGATTTTGAACAGGAAAAGGAACTGTGACCGACACCATGTGTTGTTACTTCCTGATCAAATGTTGTGACCCACTTGAAACAGCCTTAGGCATCAATGGTATGAAAGTAATGATTGAGGAAGTCAATCCATGTGTGTGGCACCTCCCAACATTCCAGCAACAACAACAAAATTACATTTGTAGAGCGCCTTTCACCTCGGGAGGACGTACTAAGGTGCCAAACAGTCTGGGTCAAGACCCAAGCACGGGGGATGGGTATAGGGCAGGGTTGGGATGAGGGAGGGAGGGGGGGCCAGAGAGGTAGGACAGTGGCTGAAGGCACGGTCAAAGAGAAGGGTCTTGAGAGCAGCCTTGAAGAAGGCAAGGGAGGGAGCGAGGTGAAGGGATTGTGGGATGGAGTTCCAAAGCACAGGGGCAGAGATGCTGAAAGCCTGGCCACTGATGGTGTCAGGCGGGAGACATGGAGCAGACGTTCGACAATGGTGACCCACACACACATAGGACCCACCACATAACACAAGAACAAAATTACACTTGTACAGCAATAAATAATATTATAAACATGCAATGAACTGATCTATAAATACAGTGGTAGAAATTCCATCCATGTCTAGACAGACCAACCTTTTAGCATTTCAATTAAAATTCTTAAATTCACCCATAAAACTGGATCAATTTTATTGCTTTTCTTATTGTCTGGTAATGCTGCTTGTCCAGCCAGGGTCCCACCCCCACCCATTAGGGCTTTGACTTGCAGGGTTAACAGGAACTGAGTTGGACAAGTCACTGTCCCAAATGAGTAATCTGCCCTTCCAATTCCTGACCACAAGCCAGGCTGGGCTGTGCTGTCATCAGCAGTGCCCTAGAATACTGCCGACTCGCCTGGCACAGGTAGAAGGTGAGGGACCGTCACAGAGGGTGGGTTCAATTCCCAAATTCCGTTAAGTTGAAGCCAGCTCAGCCCTGAGGAGACCCCTCTCCTCCCAAAGGAGAAGGAAATACAGGCTATAAACTCAAGATTACATACAAGAATTGTCCAAAGTTTTGATGCTCTGAAAATGTTAGAATTATCTTGGGTCTGGTCACAGGTGAATTGTCTATGTACACTAGGAGGAACTCCCACATCTACTCACATTGTCTATTGTAGCAATGAACAGCAGCACAGCTGTTATTATATGAAACACAACAATCAGCCCCAGAAGAACAAGCATCTTGACGGTCTTCCTTCAAACCACGGCAGAGTTCACTGTGAAAACACAAAACAAAAGGGGAAATGTAAAACTTTAAATGCACAATTCACACTCTGTACTTTGTTTTACATCAGATAAAACGAGGAAAGTGTAACCAGTGAAGCTACAAGATTGAAGTAATAAATCTTAAATCTTGCATATTATATTGTCTATAATGTTACACTGTCTCTGTGTCTCAAAGCACCAAGTTTCCTTCGTCCACATTCTTACCTACCTGTAAGTAGGAACCCGGTTAAGTCAATTGTCAGATCACTTTCCAGGGTCAAAATAAAATGTGATCACTCAATCCATTAATCCTGCATTTGACATAGCGCTTTTCATGTCTTCTAGATGTCTCAAAGCACTTCACAGAATAGACTGTAACGTGAATTGACTGTATATTTGTGAGCGAAACGCCACAGCCAATTACGTACAGCAGTGTCCCACAAACAGTCGTGGATTGAAAATGACCAATTTTTATTATTTGGTGTGTTTTGAGGGATTATTATTAGGCGTGTGGAGTAAGGAAACTTTCCCTAGGTTTCGCCCTGACCTGCCTGAATTCGAACACAGGTCTCACGCTGTAAGCTGAGTGCTCTAACCACTGAGCTACAGGACTCCACTTTTCATTTATATGAATATTGAAATTCAGAGCCAGCTGGCATCCTATACCAATGGGATATCAGCACATGTTTAATGAACATCAAATATAATGGATTCTAGTTTGCCAGGTTATTTTGGCCATTAAAATATAAGATAACAGTAGGGATAAGGTACAATTTCAATTCTAGTTTGCCAACCAGCTTCCAAATCCTTCCTCTTTCTTACACAGCTACTTTTCAGATTCATGTTAAACTGAGGTCCCAATCTGCCTTTTCAGGGGAACGTTAACGACCCCACGGGACGGTTCGAAAACAGATGATAGTTTCCGTCTCCCAGTGTCCTGGCCACCAATCTTCCAAATTAAACCAGTCACTCACTTCGTGGTTTGTGGGCTGTTTCTGTGTGCAAATTGGCTGCCGTGTTCACCTACAAAATACGTCTTTCTATCCGATCGTGTTTGGGGGATTGTTGGCCAGGCCACCTGGGGAAACTCCCTTCTCTGATCAAACAGTGTCATGAGATATATAACATCCACCCGAACAGGCGCAAGCAGAACCTCAGTTTAACGTCCCATCTGAAGGACACTATCCCCAGCACTGCACTCGAGCATCAGTCTACTCTGTGAGTTCAAAGTGCCAACCTGGGGGTTGAACCTTGGATAATCTCTCTCATACAATCATAGCAGGAAGAGATCAATTGGATATCGCAGAGGTTTCAGAGCTGAAGGGTTAATATAAAATTCACTTTGCGTTCTCCTTGCGGCCAACAGAGCGATGCTCCTCAAGTGCTGAGGCTTGCCACACCTTCATCTGCTCTCTGATGTCTAATTGTTGGACTGGATTCAAAATAGGCCACGCAGTCTAAGTGAACCCAGTCACCAGATAGTGTCTCCTCCCTGCTCACGGAACAATGCCGGCCTTTCTTAGTGAGGCACAGGCAAAGAATGCATGGCCATTTCTAATTATTCAGAGACGGTCAAACAGCTTCAATCTCCTCACTCGCTCCCCCAACACACATACATATTAGATGTGTCTACACACACGCACAGAAAATAGCCCCTTTTGAGTAATAAGCTCAAAGCAAATATCGATGAGAATTTAGCCTTTCTAAAATTCTTTACTGTGAAATGGATTCTTTTCTCTCGTTGGGTGTGGCCCTCGGCAGAAATGAGTCAGACAGCAACGTTCCACTGTGTGTTTGAGTGAATGTATCTGATTGCGTGTGAGTATGAGTGTTTTGTGAGTGGTTCGAGGATGAGTGTGTGACTATGAGTGTGTGTATGTGAGTGAGTGAATGAGTGTGTGTCACTGAGTGTGAGAATGAGTGCGTGAGTGAGTGATGTGAGTGTGCAAGTGTATGTATGAGTCTGTGTGTGTAAATAAATGTGTGAGTGTTCCTTTATATTCCAACATTCCTTTTTACACAAACAGCCAAATCAATGATGAGGAACTTTCAAGCTGTTGCTTTTTATGACTTGGGACATCACCACGGAGACCAGGCAGGCTGTGTGTAAAGTTTTCATTATTGCCCTGAGAGCTCACAGGGTTTTGTGTTGGATCTCCATGTAACAAAAATACTCTGATTTTGGAATCTCTCCGCCCCTCCCTCGCTCACACACACAGACACACCCACCCACCCACACAAACACGCACACATGGTTGAATCTTTATGTCCCAACGACAAATCGCATTCATACAGGGCCTTTAACGTAAGCGAGGACGTCCTAAGGCGCTGAGCTGGGAAGCTGGAGATTGGAGTCAACGAAGCTGGTGGAGGGCAAGAAAGATGGCCAAGGCACAGTCAAAGAGGAAGGTCTTGACATAAGCCTCATTTGAATACAAAATTAAAACAAACATCATCTCCTCCCTCTCAGATAAGAGACGAGAGACTGAAACCTGCGCATCCACAGAAACGTTACCAAAGTACAAACAGCTTGTGCGATCTCCTGATTTCAAGTCCTGACATGATATTTGCTGCCTGTTTCACAGGTATGCAGTGAGGATGGTGCCAGGGACCTGGGAATAACAGTTATGCAGGAGACTGATGTAATACTATGTTTTCGATCAGATAAGTGTGGGAATCTCAGGAGAAAATCTGCCGCTTTTCTTAACACATTCCTGGCATTATTTAGCAAAGTATTTGTACTGTATACAGCACCTTTCACGTAGGAGGCCTGCTCAAATCGCTTTGCAGGATTGATTGTAAACTGCATGTATTGTAGACAAAGTTGACCGCCAAATTGACCGCGGCAATGTCCTCAAACAGCCATGAAGTGAGTGAGCGACAATTTAATTTGGGGATTGTCGGCCAGGACACCGTGGGATATCTTGAACATCCACCCGAGCAGACAGGCGGGACGTCGGTTTAACATCTCAACCAAAGGACAGCACCTCCGACAATGCAGTGCTCCCCCCAATGCCATATTGGAGCAACAGGCTAGAGTATGAGCCTATATGAGGCTTCAACCCACAATCTTCTAATTCTGAGGCAAGAGTTCTACCAACTGAGTCAGGCTGACACCCACTTTAAGGAAAACTGAAAATGACAGTACGGGACATGATAAAGTAGGGCGTTTCATCCACAAAATGTACCGTCAATTCACCTTATAGTGTACGAAGCGCTTTGAGATGTCTAGAAGACATGATAAGCACTATATCAAATGCAAGGATTATTATCAATATTATTATCGTCTGTAGATGTACTCGGAAGTGGGTGCTTTTATTGGTGTCGGACGATGAAGCAGAGAACTTCAAAAGAATGTAAATGGAACATATTCTAAGCAGAACGCTGCTGACTTGTCAAGACATTTTCACCGAGCCAGTTTAGGTTAATTTCTGAGATAAAGCTCTCGTTACCTGTTTCCGTGCCAGGTGAGGTGGCAGCCTTGGAAGGTTGCCACCTCGGCTGGCATCAAGAGAGCTTACACACGGCTCTCCTCATCTGCTGGTGCGGCTCACAGACAGTATCAGTGTATCTTTGAGTTCAGTTGGTCATTTGACAGCCGAAAAGCCAACCCGAGCCCAATACTCTACAGAATTAGGTAAGCAGCCTGTGTCCCTCCAGGGAGAGAGCGCGTTCCATTCCAACAATCTATTTGGAGTCCCGCAGCTCAGTGGTCAGAGCGCTCACCTCATAAGCAACAGATCTGGTTTCAATTCCCGGCGCAGCAAGTTTCCTTACTCCGCACACCGAATAATAATCACTCCAAAAAAATAAGAATTTGGCCACTTCAATCCACGACTGTTTGTGGGACACTGCTGAGCGTAATTGGCTGCCGTGTTTCGGCCACAAATATACAGTCACTTCACTTTACAGTATATTCTGTGAAGCGCTTTGAGACGTCTAGAAGACGTGTAAAGCGCTGTATCAAATGCGAGGATCATCATCATTATTATTATTATTATTTCTGGCATTTCCATGTGTAGGTGGGACGCGCGGAAATCTCGGGTTTGGTTTGGATACTCTTAACGACGGTGATGGGTTTTCCACAGGTGTCAGACACACACGCGGCTCCACACATCCCCACTTCACTGTGACTGTATTTTGTAGGCGAATGCCGCGGCCAATTTGTACACAGAAAGTCCCGCACACAGCGTGCGGTGAGTGACCAATTCTATCTGGGGGATTGTGGGCCAGGAAACCAACAGAAACTCTCATGTATTTTCCAATAGCGCCATCGGATCTTTAACATCCACCATGAACAGGCACGGACGGGAGCTCGGTTTGATGTCTCAACAACAAGTCACAGTTGTATAACGCGCTTCACATCGGAAAGGCATCCCAGGACACTCAGACATCGCACCCAAAGGACAGCAACTCTAACCCAGTGCTGCACTGGAGTATTAGCCTAGACTGTGCGACAAGGAGCAGAGAGGAATTGTCTCTCAAACAGGAACATTAGCCATCGTGGGAGGCTGTGTCTGAGGCTGGGGCTGCAGACAAGGCCTGGGGCCTCACATGGACAATCTACGACCACGTATCCCAAGCCATCACACGGATGGACTAAATAGTAATAATAATAAAAATAATAATCCTTGCATTTGGTATAGCGCCTTATCACGTCTTCAAAAGGTTTCAAAGGGCTTCACAGGATATACTGTAAAGTGGAGTGACTGTACATTTTATGGACGAAAACGTTTCACCTGAAGGACTAAACAGTAATGTTAACCGGCCACCAGATGTCAGCTTTGGGTGATGATGCCTCGGTTCTCAGTTTGGTGTGAGTCAGGGAGGGAGGGAGGGAGCGTGTGAGGGAGGGAGCGTGTGAGGGAGGGAGCGTGTGAGGGAGTGGGGGGGGGAGCGCAATGTGTATGCAAGCACTGCAACACTCACCTATTCGCTCACAGGCTCATTTACACACTGGCCTGCTCCCTCAAACACTCAGTCACACGCTCACTCGCACATTCACTCACTCGCACGTTCACTCGCTCACTCTGTACTGCAATTGTCAAAATAAAGTGGGAATTTGTGGGGTTTTTTGCTAGTATTGAAAGTTACTTCCCGTGGCTGCCTGAAGAACTGTATTACAGACACATATTGTGTGTCAACATCGACGGAGCGAGTGAGGATGAGGTGGGGAGTGGTGGTGTCAACAACAACAACAAAATTACACTTGTTTAGCGCCTTTCACGTCGGGTGGACGTCCCAAGGCGCGGTGTCGAGTGTCCAGTCAAAGCGAGGAGATGGTGAAGGGCTGAGATGTGTACTTCAGACCAGCCGTTTTCACTTATGGTTTAAACACTTCCCTTTCCTCATAAATCAGATCCGCTCGATTTATAAACCAACCTGACTGAGGCCGAGCTTTCTGCGTACAGCACCGTGCAGAGTAAACGCAGCACCCCCACACGACATTGGCGTGCGCACAGTGTGCACACACACAGCACACGCACACCGCACACACAGCATCCACACAGCACCCACACACACGCAATGCGCCCACACACAGTGTGCGCACACAGCACCCACACACACACACAGCACCCACACACACACACACACACACACACACAGCGCCCACACACACACACAGCGCCCACACACACACACAGCGCCCACACACACACACACACACACACACAGCGCCCACACACACACACAGCGCCCACACACACACACAGCGCCCACACACACACACAGCGCCCACACACACACACAGCGCCCACACACACACACAGCGCCCACACACACACACAGCGCCCACACACACACACACAGCGCCCACACACACACAGCACACACACACACACACAGCACACACACACACACACAGCACACACACACACACACACAGCGCCCACACACACACACAGCGCCCACACACACACACAGCACACACACACACACACACAGCGCCCACACACACAGCACCCACACACACACACAGCGCCCACACAGCCCAGTGTACCTTCTGTCAGTACCAAGTGATCCATCAGTACAGCAGACTATAAAGAGGGCGGGGGGTGGGGGTGGGGGTGGGGGTGGGTGGGGGGGGGGGCAGAGGCGGAGGCTCCGAGATCACTGCAGCTGAGCACGTACAAATCCTGGCGTTTACAAACATTCCATTTACTACGATTTATTTTCCAGTCTTCTCTCCGCACCAGTAACATGATGGGAAAGTGTATCTGGGACCAGGCCAGAGCACAGATCCTCAGGCCAGCTCCCACTGTGAGACAGCAGGACACAATGTCCGTCTGTGTCACCACCACAAAGCTAACTCTATCTGGAGTTTTGTTTAAAAAAAGAAAAAAAAACACAAACTAAGCAAGAGTTTGACTTCAACAATACTGAAGAGTTTGGCTCTTTGTGTGGTTATCACAGAGGCACCTCCCACTCACACATCTGGAAAACTGGACATCAGCAGATTGTGAGTCAGTCTCTATCACAGGGCTCTCTCTCTCTCTCTCTCACACACACACGCGCACACTATACAGTACAGAGACTGGACTCTCTCTCTCACACACACACACACACACACTATACAGTACAGACTCCCTCACATACTGTGTCACCCTATTGTCAGAGGTACCACCCTTTGAGTGAGAGGTTGAACCGAGATCTAGTCTGTCTGCCTGTTGGGGTAGATGCTAACGAGGGCACTAATCAACTTCAACATCAACAGAATGAAGTTTGCCCAGCGCCTTTCATGCGGGGAGGACGTCTCGAGGCGCTGGACAGTCAAGTGTTCTGGACACGAGCTAAACAGACGCTCGCCCTGGCAGCTTTCAGCCCACTGACCATCTCCCAACAATTCGGGTTCATGATGCTCCGCTCCCCTGATCGGAGCAGGCGCCCGCTACGCCACCCACCGGGTGCTTTCGTTTAATGGTAAGATTCCTCGCAGCTGATACAGCAGCCTCATCACATCGTTCAGATGTCTCAAAGCGCTTCACAGCGCGCACTGTACTGGGCGATTTGGTGGCCGAAACGCGGCAGCCAATTGCACACAGCGTCCCCCCCCCCCCACCCACAAACACTCGCAGGATTTGAGTGACCACATTATCACCTCCCTTAAAGCGATCCACCAGTTGATAATCAACAACAACAAAATACAACAAAATAACTTTTCTAGAGTATTAGTATTTATACATGTAAATGCAACAAAATTAAAATAATCCAGCGGGTTTCCACGTGTCTTCGAGGTAAACGGGTTACGGCCTGACCGGGATTCGAACCTCGCAAGGTGAGCGCTCTAATCACTAAACACAGGACTCCATCCCAATTAGTCTCAGAGCTGAGATAATCATAGCATCATAAAGTCGTACAGCACAGGAGGCCATTCGGCCCATCTTGTCTGCGCCGACTCCAAAAAGAGCCTGTCCAACTCAATCCCGCCGGCCGGCTGTCCACCCATAGCCCTGTAATCCTGTCCTCCCCAAATACCCATCTACTTCTCTCTTGAAAGTTGTTGTTGAATCAATGGTTAACCCCAAGCCCCGCCCGGCCAGGCCCAGCCCACCCCAGCCATTCTCCCACAGCTCAGACACCACTGAGCACTGGGCTGGCTGCTGGCACTTCCGTGATACTGGTTCCAGGCAGGTGTGTGTGGGCAGAGAGAGCTGTCAGCAGCGATTCCCTCTGCCACGACAGGCAGCGAGAGCAGCTATCGGTGAATCTAACCGTGACCCCGGCTCCAAACCCTGCCCGGGAAAGTCATTGTTTGGGTGTATTTTTGTGGCCACCGATAGACAGAGATACCGTTGAACCAAGACATTTTCCGAAACATCCCATTCGCAGCCGAATAAATACAAACTCAAAACCAGCTCTTTAGCTGGACATGTGATGAATATGTTCTGACACAAAACTTTACAATGCGATACACAGAGGAACGTGTAGTAAGGAAACTTGCCTACAATTTCAGCACGTCCGGGAATCGAACCCGCGGGTCCACTTGTTTGTAAGCTGAGTGCTCTAACCACCACGTTACTATACAAATACACACTACACTACGTTACTACACAGTCTATTCCATCCAAGTAAAGCCGCAGCACCCGTGCCCTAAGCCAGCGAAGCTCTGGGCAAACAGGAGGTTCTAATCAAACATCATGTGATGTTATTTTCCACTCTCTGTCTGTTACTGTTGTCTGGGAGAGTCCAAAGGAAACGGCGGATTGATTCCCCCACAAACTGTGACTGTAAACCTCAGTCAGCACTCGGAGTGACGGACACCCTGAACGGTCAAACCAGCCTCTGGGTCAACATCAAGGCCGCCTGGGCTTTTAGCCAGGACTCCCCCATCCAAGCCTCCCTCTCTGCGTTTTAACTCCATTCTAAAAGCACGTCTCTGGCTACACAATCGAACATCTCTCTCTCTCTCTCATGGTCTCTCCCACACCCACCCACGTCCACACCTCTCTCACTCTCTCTCTCTCTCTCCTCTCTCGCTCTCGCGCTCTCTCTCGCGTTTCTGTTCAGTCGCTGTAAAGCGCTTTGAGGCTGCTATCCAGGGTGAAAAGCAACAACAACCTAAAACAGTATGTGCCACAACGTTGTGCCACAGATTCCCATTGCATTTGATGTTGTGTCTTAACACATCTTCAAGCATTAGGCGAGCTGTTGTTTGTGGAATGTCGCTGTGTGCAAATTGGCTGCCCTGTGGTCTAGAATACTCAGTGCACTTCACAGTCAAATCCTGCGAAGCATTTTGCGACGCCTCGTGAACTTGAAAACGCGTGTCATCGAATGCAAGATCATTATATTAATATGATGAAGAATTCTCATACCCGCTCCTCCACCACCATTCCCTTCGCCATCGGCATTCCCCTTCCACCACGCACTCGCACACGCGCACGCACGCACTCGCACACGCACGGCGTGTGTCAGATGAAGGGCAAATCTCGCCGGGATTAGAGACCGAGTGTGACACAGAACGGGACGTAAAACAGTAGCGATGTGTATACGGTATATCCCTCTCCCCCATCTCCTTGCTCCTCAAGGAAACCCGCCAGCGTCTGAAACGTTGAGATGTTAATCCTATGTGAGGCGGAGTTTTGCTGTTGTTGTTGTACAGTGATGCCTCACTCACAGCATTACGGCAACATTCTTGCCCACAGCTGAAGGCGCCGCGATGATATTAATACTAATCCTGACACTGTACCACGCGCCCAGAGAACCTGGGTCACAACGGAAAACATCTACTGCAGAGATGGCAGTTTCTCTCCCCAGGCGTCCGAGCTGACGACCTCCGCGGTTAAAATTGGTCGCTCACTTTAAACCCGTTTGGGCGACAATGCCGTGCGCAGACTGGCTGCTGCGTTCACTTTGCATTTGATATTGCGTCTTATCGGGTCTTTGAGGCGCCTCAAACCCTCGGAAACGCTCCGAGACGCCGCTCCGTGCGAAGGGCACTGCGTAACCGCAAGTTTGTCGTTATTTGCAAAGTACTTTTGAGACGTCCTCCTGACTTCAAAACGCACCGTCAAAATGTACGGTACGGAATTCCTGGTTAGTCTCTGCCGCTGGCCCAGCATGAGTGAGTCACACTCAAGTCTGCACTGCCCTTCGAAGAATGAGGAACCTCCTTACTTTCGGCATGATCTGGTTGGGAGGCCAACATGATTGATTAGAGAGTTGGCTGACAGTCAGTCCACAGGCCAGTTGACTGCGGCGAGTTCAGGTTTTGACGGCTGGTTTTCCGCCTGAGCCGGTGTCCTGGTCAACCGACCTCCAGATAAACTGGACACTCGCTGTTTGTGGGACTGCTGTATGCAAATTGGCTGCACGTTTCGCCCACAAAATAGTCACTCCACTTCACACTTTACATAAACTGGGAAGCGCTTTCAGATGTCTGGTGACCACTCACTCCCTGGCACCTCCCTGCCTCTCCGACCTCCTTCCCCCACACCCCTCTCCTCGGCTTGGAGTCAGGCTCCGCCACCTTTAAGCGCTTTGAGACGCGGAGTTTGTGGCAAGTTTGTGCCACATGTTTGTGGGACCTCACTGTGTGCAAACTGCCACCAAAGCAGTCACTAAAATTAACAGCAATTTCCTGTAAATTGCTTTGAGACACTTAAGCTCTGTGGACATTATATTAACTGGAGAGTGTGTTTCTAATTACATTGCAAATGAGGTCTCTTTTCTCTCTCTCTCTCTCTCTTTCTCTGATACACTCCTGATATTCCTGGCTTTTGCCGTGACACGTTCTACCCAGTTATTATTTGGGACTAAAGGTCTTTCTTCCAGGTGTACATTGTGCAGAATCAATCGGTTCAAATGTATAAAACAATCCTGGGGTTCTGAGGATGTGGTTTGCAACCCTCTGACAAGTCACATTCTGAACAGAGCTGGAGAGATAGCTGCCTGGCTCCTTGCATCCATCTATCTGTAAATCAATCAATACTGTGCGTTCACCCACACACGTCGGAATTCCAAACTAAACTCTCTGTCTGCCCCCCCCCCCACTTGTTATGGGGTGATATCTGAAGTGTTAGAATGCGGGTTAGGAGAGAAGAATTTCCCAATTTCAGTTCAAAAGGCAAACGATGGCGCTATCTCAAATGGTAAGGCTTTCATCCCACTCTCCCTCCCAATTGCGCCAATTGCAACAGCAATGTCCCATAAACAGCCATGAAACACCTAATCATAATAAAAAACATTGGGTGGGATTATTACCCCTGGATAGCAATCGGCAAATCGACTAACATCCTGGTTCCTACTCACCGCTAAACAGGTAATCAGAGGCTTGGGAAGTAATGAAACGCGCCTTGTTTTTGCCTCAAACCCGGGTCCGCTCTCCTGCGAGGCGAGGGCTCCAAACCGTCATGCTACAGGCTCCAAACATTCAAAAATATGGAAATGCTAAGAAAATATATGGAATTAACGCCGGGCTGGAAGCTCCAGAAACGATGGCCCCCGAGAAAATAATGTTCCTGTGAAACGTTCCCTTACAATTTCTCACACTATTCTCCCCGTGGCAAGACTTGCACCTAATTTCTCCCTCCCCGGGTCTCACTGTCGAAGAAGTGCACTGACAGGTTCTTGGATGCTGTGAATATCGCTTACCTAATAACCTGTTGGCCTTGGAACAGAGCCCGGCGAGCTGGAGGGAAGAGCTCTCATCACCAGCACTGTCTCCCGCCTGCCGTTCGCCACCGTGTAAATATGGCCTGACAATCAACAATAGCCAATGTCCCCCGTCCGGAGATCAGCGGAGCGGGGGCTGATTCTACAATCTAATACAGTTGACAATGATACGGCACTTGGATCATGTCGTGCTTCAAAGAGTTTACCCCAAAGCGGTGAAGCGAGACATTGTATTCTGTGGTTGAATGGCACCTTTTGAATTTTTAGGCAAAACACAGCAACCGATTGCTCCCAGCAGCGTCAACACAAACCCTCTTGGGTTTTTGGGAGGCGGGAATGGGCGGTGGGGGAGGGGGGGGGGGGTGGGGGGAGAGGGATTATTACCCCCAGAAAGCAATCCGTCAATTGACTAACATCACGGGGTTCCTATTTACTGCTGGATAAACAGAGGCGCGTGAAGTAAAACTTGCCGAAGAATTCGCCCCGCCCAGGAATTGAACCCGGGCCCTCTTGCTTGCAAGGCGTGTGCTCTAAACAATACGCCACAGGTCTCGACGGGGGTATCAGAGTCACCAGACGTGGCTAAGGCTTGCGATTGCCAACCTAAAGCTTGTGATTGCTCTTGAGGGACGATAAGATAACTAACTAAGTGAAGGGGGGGAAAGTGCTACAGTTCAGAACCCGCAAGATGGGGGAGACAACTACACAAAGATCATGGAGCGAGAACGGTTTCCTCAGTCTGTGCGGC
This sequence comes from Hydrolagus colliei, assembly GCA_035084275.1. Taxonomy (NCBI): domain Eukaryota; kingdom Metazoa; phylum Chordata; class Chondrichthyes; order Chimaeriformes; family Chimaeridae; genus Hydrolagus; species Hydrolagus colliei. The sequence continues at coordinate 12,172,208 of CM068758.1, read as the reverse complement.
TTATGGCTATACTGAACCGTAAAGGACAGATTTATGGGAAAAGAGAGGAGAAACGGGACTGAAGGAATCGCTCTTTCCAGGCGCGGACACAAAGGCCGGAATGGCTTTCTTGGGTGTTGTCGGCCTCTTTGATCCGAACGCATGGATTTCAAGATCCTCCCGCTTGTTTTCCAATCACTTCGCTCCCTCGCACCTCCCTACCTATTCTGCCCACTTACCCCCGAACCCCACCATCCGCTGCCTCCGCTCGGTTGGCTACGGCCTCCTGTTCGTCCCTGCGTTCCACCATCATCAGCCGGGCCTTCAGCCACCACACCCCGAAACTCCGGAACTCTATCCCTCAATCCCTCTGCCTTGCCTCCCTCCGTTCCTGACCTGCAAGTCCCGAACTACAGAGCTCGCTTTTAAAATCGTGCTAATGTGTCACTCGCCCCCCCCCCCCCCCCCACCCCCGGTCGCGGTCGCTCTGGGACGCTACTCTGTGTGAAGAGCGCTATATCAATCAAGTTGTTGTTGTTGTTGTTGTGAAGCCCAGGATTGTGGGGCTGGGATAAATGGGGGCATGAACAGAGTCGGTCTTGACTGTAAACTTCTGCCTCGCACCTCACTATGTTCAGTCCATTCAGGTCACGGACTGACTGAGCTCTCAGAGCAAAGACTCCCCCCCCCCCCCCCCCACCTTGACTGAAAGCTTCCCCAGATCACCTCCTCTAGGAACCTCCTGTTTTCTGGTTAGTCTCTTCCAAGGCCAAAGGGAGATTGTTATATTGAAAATAACTGCAACAGGAAAGAACTAATCCTGGTAACAGACAGGAAAGATGTAGAGAGAGGAAAGTGTAGACGAAGACACAAAATTACAGTTGTGTAGCGCCTTTCACGTGAGGAGGACGTCCTAAGGAGCTGGACAGTTACTGCTTCAGACTCCAGCTGAGGGTGGGGGGTGGGAGGGAGAGGGGGGATTAGGAGTTGCCGATGCGTCCATTGAAGAGGAGAATCTTGAGGCGAGACTTGAAGGAGGCCAGGGAGGAGGTGAAGTGGAGGGACTGAGGGTTTGAGTTCCTCAGAGACCGGGGGCAGAGTGGCTGAAGGCTCGCCCACCAATGGTGGGGCAGGTGGGTCGTGGGACATAGAGCAGGCCAGAGCCTGCTGAGCGGAGGAGGTGGGCAGGTTGATAAGGGGATAGGAGGTCACAGATATAGGATGGGGCAAGGTTGTGGAGGGCTTTAAATGTGAAGAGAAAGAGAGGGGGAGGTGAAGAGAGAGCGAGAGAGAGCGGAGATTAAGTAAGAAAGAGAAAATTAATAGAGAAATAGGGAGAGAGATTGGAAATCAAGAAAGAGATTGAGAGAAAGAGTGTGATAGAGAGAGTGAGAGAGTGAGAAAGAGGAGATGGAGTGAGCGAGAAGAGATGAAGAGAGAGCGAGATTGATTGCAATGTTCAGATAAAACATCATGTGCTGGATTTGTGATCCAAACTCCTCTTTCTCCCCGAATGTCGATGTCTAATTGATTTCAGATCTCGATGTACAGAACACCCGCAGAGTGAGACACAAGAGGCAAAACAACACATTCAAATCTCTCTGTGTAGTCTCCGCTGAAGGCCTTCAACCGCTCTGATCAACAACAACATTACCAAGGAGGTGAAATTAATTAATGAATTAATTTGTAATACATTAATTAATTTGTAATATCTGTAACAGTAGTAATCTGCACTATATATTATCATAATCCTTGCATTTGGTGTAGCACTTCTCACACCTTCTAGACGTCTCAAAGCGCTTCATAGAATAAAGTATACTGCAAAGTGAATTGACTGTAAATTTCTGGACAAAACACAGCAGCCATTTGCGCACAGCAGCGTCCCACAAACAATCGTGGATTGAATGAACAATTTATTATAGTTTTTTGGGGGAGGGATTATTATTAGGCGTGTATGTGGAGTAAGGAAACTTGCCCAAGGTTTCGCCCTGACCTGCCTGGATTTGAAACGCAGGTCTCAGGCTCGTAAGGCAAGTGCTCTAACCACTGAGCTACAGGTCTCTATATTGATAACGTCTGTATAAGTTGTAAATAATGGAGTGACAAGTAAATTGATCACACCTAGTCACTCACACTTTTCCCCGTGAAAATCCCAAAGTGTGTTTGGAAACAGCTCTGATCCTATACTGCTCAGGGAATCCTGTTTTGGAAATGATCTCACTGCAAAGCACCCAGCCGTGTGTTGGTAGCCTTTTTAAAAAAAACACACACGCACACTCACACACTCACACACACACACTCACACACACACACACACTCACACACACACACACACACACACACACACACTCACACACTTTAAATGGAACGGATGAGGTAAAAGACAAACAACAAGAAAGTGTATTTCTATATGGCTCTGCACAAGCGGGGCGGGATGGGGGGAGGGGAGAACGATGGGGGGGAGGGAGGAATAATGGGGTGGGCGGGGTGGGGGGGATTTGGGGGACGCCCTGCAACTGAATTGGGGCCTGGTGCGAGACGAGACACACTTTAAATAGAAAGTTTTTCTGCTCAATCACACACCTGCGCGCCGTGTGCACACCCAGTCTGACAGATGGTAAAACACTGGACCGGGGTGGTTCGGAGCGAAAAGTCATTGGGCGGCAGAATCGAACACGACGAGGAGCCAAACCCTCATTAATAATAGAGAGATTACCACCCGATCTCACCGACGGGCAAGTGGCTGCCTGTTCATTTTTTAAATAAAAGAAAAAGAAACGACAGGAACGGACGGACGGATGGAGGAGCAGATGGCGTTGACAATCTGGCTGAACTCCAGCGCAGCAAGTCAGTGAAGCGGCTAGAGTTGTCCCGAGGAGCGAGCAAGTCCACACAAGATTTCACCATTTTGAAAGGAGGCGGGTTCCCGGGGCCTCTCTCGTGGCGGGGAGTCCCCGGAGCTCGGAGCTCGGAGGGCTCGCCTCGCCAGCGAGAGGACTCGGGTTACGAGCATTGGGTGGGGCCAAACCTTAGGCAAGTTGCCTCACTCCACATGCCTCTGTTTACCTAGCAGTAGGCAGGAACCCGGTTGCGAGTCGATAATTCCTTCCCACCACCCCCCCCACCGCCCCCCCCAAAAAAAAAAGTCACTCAATCCACAACTGTTTATCAAGACAGAGCTGGCGATTCACTTTGCAATATACAACAACACCCACAAAATTGCCTTTCACGTCAGGAGGACGCCTCAAAGCGCTGATCAGTCAAGTCAGGACCCGAGCGGGGTGTGGGCGGGGGGGGGGGGGGGAGGTCGGGGTAGGGGGAAGGGGAATGAGAGGGGGAAGAGTTAGTTGGGGGGGGGGGGGGGGGCGAAGGCGCGGTCGAAGAGGATATACAGTATTCCTTGAAGTGCCTTGAGGCGTCTCAGCGACGCGATACGGCATTATATCGAATGCAAGGACTATTACTGGCATAAATCGTTTGTCTGTTTCTGGCGAGGATCGAAAAGTGAACCTGAAATCCTGAGCCCTCGGACACGTACAGAAGCCCAGCGCCGTGCTAAAGAGGATCCCAACCAAGTCAAAAATCCCAAACATCTCAGCACTCTCTCCCCAGAGGATCACGTCCTTCTTACCGAATTCCACAAAGTATTAGGCGGAGGTTGGCAGGAGCCGAGGCTTGAGGGATCCCTGAGTGTGCGTTGGGCGTGAGTGCCGGAGTCTAACTAACCAATTCCCTCCCACGGAAGGACTTATGGGAGGGAGTCGGCAGCCACAAGTCTTAATTGTCTCACTCTCGCCTCTCTGCCACGCAACATGGGGCGTTGCCTACCGTCAGGAGGGCTGAGCAGGTCCATTCCTGTAACACAGACAAAGCTTCGCGCTCGAAGGCAAGCTCGGCTCTGTTATAGGAATGGACGGAGACCAAATCGTGTCAGCAGCTACGTCGGAACCCATTTCATTTCCAACCTCTTCGCCTCTTAAAGGCACAAACAACGACAACAACTTGCATTTGTATCACAACAAGGAAGACCGCGGCAGATTCAACAGCAACAACAGATGGCACTTTGTATAGCTCCTTTCGCGCTGGGAGGGCGTCCAAGGTGTTGAATAGCACGAGCTCGTGCTATTCAACACCTCGTGCCTTTAACCAGCAGCTCGTGCCTTTAACCAGCAGACAGCCTAGCTACAGAGGGAATATATCTGTCCAGCCAAACTGTGTTCTCCTACCATCGTGGCTGAACACTGACACTCTCCCCCACCTCCCCCCCCCCCCCCCCCACCGACCAACTCCCTCCCTTATTAGCCAAATGTCAATTAAAAAAGAAAAGGGAGCAGCGAGAAACAGTGGGCAGCGTTTGCGGGATTCCTTAAGGCATCGATCGCTTTGTGTTAATTAGCAGAAGGAAAGCCTGAAGAATCACCCCCAGGCGGTTGCCCTAGATTCACGCGAATAAGTTTTTTCCCTGAATTGTTTTTCTCTCACAGGAAAAATGGGGCGTTTCTGGGTGGATTTTGTCCCCCACCACATCCCCCCCCAAATAGAATCGCAATAGGAATATAATACAGGGGAGTTCGTGCGATCCGTGTGGAAACTTCACCCCGGGGGTAGTTTGGAAGTTATTGATGGGGTCGTTTTGCTAGGAGAAGGCAACTGGAATCCCTCAAAATAAGCTGTTTTCTTCACAGTTTGAGCTCTTTGCTG
>CM068758.1:12055028-12165028 GCA_035084275.1 Hydrolagus colliei | reverse complement strand
CTCACTCTTTACACTCACCGCTCATTCACTCCTTACACACTCAATGGTAACTCCCGACACTTGCTGTTCACTCCTTACACGCTCATTGCTCACTCCTTACACACCCGCTGCTCACTCTCTACTCAAACTCACTGCTAATTCCTCACACAATCACCGTTCACGCCTTACACACTCACTGCTCACTCCTTACAATATAATAATCATCCTTGCATTTGATACGGCGCTTTTCAAGTCTTCTAGACGTCTCAAAGCGCTTCACAGAATATACTGTAAAGTGAATTGACTATGTTTGTGGGCGAACTTACTCCTTGAACACTCATTGCTAACCCTACTCGCACTCACCCCCCTACTCATGGGGGAGATGGGGGTGGGGGGGGGGGTTGAGATGGAGGGACTGAGGGATGGAGGGGCATAATAGGGTCGCAGAGCCTAGTGCGGGAGAGGACACGGGGCTGCAGAGTTCTGGATGATCTGCAGCCAATGAAGGGAGGAGTTGGGGAGGATGGCAAGCGGTGGGTTTGTGTGGTCGAGCCTGGATGTTATGAATGTGTGTCCGAGGGTCTCAGCGGCCCACGGTGTGACACAGACAGTGGGATGCTGCCCCCTACACACTCTCACTGCAGAAACAAATTCAACGGGTGGTTTCCAATCAGTTTAATTACAACATTATTTTATAAAAATATTTTTTTTTGGGGGGGGTCAGCCGGGTGTCTGACACATACGGAAACCCATCATCATTCATAAGGGTATCAACAAACAACAACAACAATTTTCACTTATAAAGCGCCTTTCACGTCGGGAGGACGTCCCAAACTGAGGGTTTTGCACATCCCACCCATACATGGAAATCCCAGAGAGAGATTGTTGGAATGGGATATGCTCTCCCTCCCATTCTTATATATATTTCACATCTGTAGAACAGAATTTCAAATGTATGCTGTTCGCATTAACTCCGATATCCTCCTGCCTACTCCATTACAGAGTCTTGTAGTTCAGTGGTTAGAGCACTCGCCTCACAAGCAAGAGACCTGAGTTCGATTCCAGGCAGGAAGAAACCTTGGACAAGTTTGCTGACTCCACCTGCCTAATAATAATCCCTCAAAAATAAAACAGTAATAAAATGGTCACTTCAGTCCACGACTGTTTGTGGGGACACTGCTCTCCACAATTGGCTGCCGCGTTTCGCCCACAAATGTACAGTCAATTAACTTTACAGTATATTCTGTGAAGCGCTTTGAGACGTCTAGGTGACTTGAAAAGTGCTATATCAAATGCAAGGATTATTATTTATTATTCTTATTATAAGTTGCATAATATTCTTATACAATATCCATTGGAGCTTCTGTATGTCTGTATCGATGAGTGTCACACAGACACAGAAAGGACAGACTCTGATATATAATAAGAATAATTGTCCTTGCATTTAATATAGCGTCTTATCATGTCTTCGAGACATCTCAATGTGCTTCACGGCATATGCTGTAAAGTGTAGTGACTGTGTGTTTTGTGAGTGAAACGCGGCAGCCAATCACGCACAGCAGAGTCCCACAAATAGAGGTGGCTCGAGTGACCCCCACACCCCTTGCCTCTATTGCTCTCCGTCAGAGCCTCGGTCACTCACTGACATGGGTAGACAGTGTCCGATGGATAACGGGAGACACATTTTTTTTGCTGGCTTCGGGGGCATAGGAGAGTACTTTGGTCTTGGCAGGAAGGGTCCCAGCCACTTTGGCCCCCCTGATCCGCCACCACTGCTCGTCCTATTAAGCTCTGTCAGATGTCAGCCTGGCTCAGCCTCAAAGTCCAAAGGTTGTGGGAATGTTGAGCTCCCAGTCTAGGCTGACACTCCAGTGTAGTACTGGGGAGAGCGCTGCATTGCCGTCCTTCAGATGAGACGTTAAACCAAGGTCACATCTGCCTGTTCAGGTGGACGTTAAAGATCCCACAGCACTATTCGACAAGAGCAGCGAGATTCTCTCTCCTGGTGTCTTGCCCAACAATCCCCCAAATAAAATTGGGTCCTGGTCCCTGACTTTGTGACTTAATGCTTTCATCACTTCAGTGACTGACTGTGGTCCAAAAATTGGCTGCAATGATGCCTATAAAATCCCCGATAAAATCCAGTGGAGCTCTTTCAGATGTCTTCACAAGGCGATAAGGGACGGCATCAAATGCAAAACTTATTCTAAATTGATTTCAGAGCCGTTAAATAGTACACTTGCTGTTTTCCATATCTCTAGGGTGTAACCTCCGTGGTTGGTGACTGGGGGAGGGGTCTTCACTGAGGACAATACAGAAGTGTTAACACCACACTGTATCCACACACACAGCGCAGGACAGAGACATTGTGCAATGACGTTTTTCTGCTAATCACTTACTTGCCGTAAAGCTGTTAAAACAAACTCCCATGTTTTCACCAACAGCATGGCTAGCCTGTGGGCAGGGATTCAACGATTTGTACAGGGGCGATGACAGAGAGAGGCCCGGAGATTGGCTGGTTCAAAAAGTTGTTTTGCCTCAACTGTTCTACCTCTGAGTTAGTTCTCAGCCAAGCATTGGGGCGTGAGTGTCACGTAAGCTACACACCTCAGTAATGCATTAACACATTGATTCCCTATCCTGAAGAAACCCTCCCTTGATGCGTCGCAACCATCAAGTTATCGACCCATCTCCAACCTCCCGTTTTTATCCAAGGTCCTTGAAAGAGTGGTTGCCTCCCAGCTCTGCTCTTTCCTTTCAAATCACTCACTTTTTGAACCCCTCCAATCAGGTTTCCGCCCTATCCACAGCACAGAAACTGCCCTGGTTAAGGTCACAAATGACATCCTAACCGCCTGTGACCAGGGCTCCCTCTGCCTCCTCGTCCTCCTTGACCTGTCTGCTGCGTTCGACACAGTCGATCACACCATCCTCCTCCAACGTCTTTCCTCCCACCTCAACCTTCAAGGCACAGTCCTTGACTGGTTCCACTCTTATTTGACCCACCGTTTACATTTTGTTTCTTCCAACAGTTTTTCTTCAAACCCCCGCACAGTTTCCCACAGCGTCCCTCAAGGCTCTGTCCTCGGTCCCCTTCTTTTCACCCTTTACACGCTCCCTCTGGGCGACGTCATCCGCAGACATGGGGTAAATTTCCACATGTATGCGGACGACACCCAGTTGTACCTGTCTGCCTCATCCCTCAACCCCCAGATGATCGATGTTCTGACAGCATGTCTGTCCGACATCGAATCGTGGACGAGGGACAACTTTTTGCAATTGAACGTGAGTAAGACCGAGGCCCTGCTGATTGGCTCACGCCAGCGCCTCCGCACATCGGGCGCTGCCAGCCTCAATATCCAAGGTTGCACTCTCCACCTCACAAAGCCAATCAGGAACCTCGGCATCATGTTCGATCAAAAACTTTCTTTCCTCCCCCACATCCGCGCCTTGACCGGCACCGCTTATTTCCACCTGCGCAACATTGCCAGGCTCCGCAACTATCTCACGCCCCGCGCTGCCGAAACACTCGTGCACGTGTACATCACCTCACGGCTGGATTACGGAAACTCTCTCCTCGTCGGCCTCCCCAGCTCCTCCATTCACAGGCTGCAGGTCATCCAAAACTCTGCAGCCCGTGTACTATCCCGCACCCGCCTCCGTGACCACATAACCCCCACCCTCGCCCGTCTCCACTGGCTCCCCATCCTCCAGAGGATCGAGTTCAAGATCCTCGTCCTCACCTACAAGGCCTTACACGGCCTTGCCCCGCCCTATTTAACCGATCTACTCTCCCCCTACACGCCCACCCGGACCCTCCGTTCAACAGGACTTGGCCTGCTCCAAGCCCCCCGCCCGAACTGCCCCACCATCGGAGGCCGAGCCTTCAGTTTCTCCGCTCCCACCCTATGGAATGCCATCCCCCAATCCCTCCGTCTCGTTTCTTCCCTTTCCTCTTTCAAGGCCGATTTGAAGACTTTCCTCTTCGATCGTGCCTTTTGTTCCACCCCGAACACTTTTACCTCCCCTTCGTGTTTCACCCCTTCCCAAACACTCCCCTCTCAGCTCGGGTCACACGCCTCCTGTGCAGCGCCTTGGGACGTCCTCCCGACGTGAAAGGCGCTATATAAATGTAATTTGTTGTTGTTGTTGTTGTTGATTCCACATGAGCCTTTACAATCTTCTCTGTGTACAGTGTCCATTGGAGCCAAGCAGTTTTTGTGTAAAGCACATTCCAAAAGGCATGGAAAGGTGAAACACATCAATAATAACTTACAGTTAGAATCATAGAATCATAGAATCTTATGGCACAAAAGGAGGCCATTCGGCCCATCGAGTCCGTGCCGGCTCTTTAAAAAGAGCAACTCAATCCCACTCCCCAACTCTCCCCATAACCGCACAAACCCGTCTTCCCCAAATAAATGCCTATCTCTCTTTTAAAACTTGTTATCAATCGGCCCCCACCACCTTTTCAGGCAATGTATTCCAGATTTGAACAACTCGCTGAGTGAAAATATTTCTCCTCAGCTCCCCTCTGCTTCTTTTAGAAACTATTTTAAATCTGTGACCTCGGGTCACTGACACACCCACAAGTGGAAACAGTTTTTCCCTGTTTACCCTGTCGAATCCCCTCATGATTTTGAAATCCTCTATTAGGTCTCCTCGTCACTTTCTCTGCTCCAATGAGGTTAAACCTAGCCTCTCCAGCCTTTCCTCACAGCTGAAGTCCCTCATTCCTGGGACCATCCTGTTATATCATGCTTTCTTGCGTTTGATACAGCTCTGTGCTGTGGACAAGCTACCGTTGAAACAATGCTCAGCTGTCCTGTCCTGTCCTGTTCCTGAGCCAGGTGGGTCCCCAGGTACTCCACTGACCCCATTTTTTTGGAGGGATTGTTACCCTGAAAAGTGGGGATCAGGTAAACACAGATGTGTGGGGAAACGTAATTCACTGTAATTACAATACTGTGAAGAGGCTTTGATACCAGACCTTTAATCATACAATAACCTCAGGAGTTTTACGGGAACAGTCAGAGGCACCCCGCATCAGTAGAGGGGAAAAATGAGGAATTAAATCCCCCAAAATATTTAATTGTATGATACAACAACAACAACAAAATGACACTTGTACAGCGTCTTTCACGTCAGGAGGACGTCCCAAGCCGCCGGATAGTCATTGTTTCAGACCCGAGCTGGGGTCAGGGACGGGGAGGGTGGAGGGAAAGGTGGGGGATTTGCGGTGACTGATGGGAGTGTCAAAGAGGAGGGTCTTGAACCGGGACTTGAAGGAGGCCAGGGAGGGGGCGAGGTGGAGGGACTGCAGCCTGCTGAACGGTGGGGTCGGGCAGGTTGGTAGGGGGTTTGGAGGTCGCAGGGGTATAGGGTGGGGTGAGGCTGCGGAGAGCTTTGAATGTGAGGATCAGGATCCTCTGGGTGATAAGAAGCCAATGGAGTCAGGTGACGATGGAGCAGATGGGGTCACGGAGCTTGATGTGAGAGAGGAAATGAGCCGCAGAGTTCTGGATTATCTGTAGCCTATGGAGGGAGGAAAGGCTGACAAGCCGGGCATTGGAGTAATCGAGCTTGGACATGATGTTCACCTGAACAGGTAGACGGGACTTAGGTCTCCTTTGAAGGAGGGCAACCTCTAACAACGCAGAACTCCCTCAGGATTGCATTGGAATGTCAGCCTTGACTGTGAGCTCCAAGTCCTATTATGGGACTTGAACAAACAAGCTTCTGACCCAGAGACATGAGTTGCTAACATCTGAGCCAGGCTGACACCCAGTTACTGTACATCAGTCAACATCCAATCTACTTGGTCCCGTTCACACCCACAGAACCTGTTATAATGATAATAATGGCTCCGCCCTGTGAGATGTGGGACATTTCATGAGCCACGGCTCCTGCTTGTTGTGAAATGGAGACACAATAGCTTGGCTCAGGGCACAGCTGCCTATACTCGCAAACCACTGTATCCACAACATTGCATCAGCACCAGCAGTGAATGGATAGACTGCACAATGAGAGAAACCATTGACGAGAGACACTCTCTCGCATCAATCATCATGTCGGATTCAGTCAGCAGCGTTCCCTCTTGCCTCTGAGTCAGAAGGTTGTGGGTTCAAGGCCCCACGTCAGGTCTTGGAATTCACATAGTCCACAAGATGATGCTGCGATGCATCTGTCTAAGGCATTGTCAGACGTGCCGTCCTTCGGGTGAGAGGTTAAAGCCAAGGCCTGTCAGCCTGCTCATGTGGATGTTAAAGATGCCATGGCATTATTCAAAAAGAGAAGGGAGTTTCTGTCTCCCGACCCTGGACAGCAATCCCCCAAATAAAATTGGTCACTCGCTCCATGACTCTTTGTGCAAACACATTACTGTGTTTAAAAGTCCCCAACCAAAGAACCATTACTGTGTAGAAGACGGTCATTTGTTCCATTGTGTATGTGCTGACTCCTTTAAGAGCAAACCTTTCAATCCTATTGATTCCCAGGTCAGGGATAGACACAAAGTAAAGCTCCCTCCAGCTCTGTAATAATAATAATAATAATAATATTCATCCTTGCATTTGATACAGTGCCTTTCACGTCTTCTAGACGTCCCAAAGCGTCTCATAGACTGTGAGCAAGCTTCACTTTGCTCAGCTCACAAATTCATCAAATTGCGGGGAGGGGTGCGGGGGGAGGGAAAATAACCTCATCAATGTCGGAATTCCTCTCCGTCCCCACCCCCCACCCAACCCATCCACCTCCCCCCGCACCCACTCCCAAGCCACTTAACACTTGCACTCCAAACCAGCCTGCAAATTCCACGCGCCAACACGAGCAAATTCCCTTACGATTCAGAAGCAATCATCCTTACAGCACTATTGTCGAATAGTTTGGGCCATGCAAATAATACAGATTTTTTTTGCGTTCGCATTCGTCAGTGTAACCCATTTTGCTGCTGCCCTTTGTTCCAGCCCGTGTGTCGGACATCCAGAGCCTTGTGTTTGTTAGATGCGGCTTGTTGCTGTGCATATTCTTAGAACAAAATGTTGATTCAACATTGATTCATCGGATTCACAATCCGATGGGTTGCGGGCGGGCGGGCAGGCGGAGCGAAGGGGCGGAGGGGCTGAGTCAGGGCTGACTCAGAGAGAAGCTGGGAGGCCACCACCGCGCAGTCACTGTGGAGCTGTGACGATGAGGCACGGCTTTGACCCAGGACTAAAATAGGCACCGGTGGAGTTTCCAAGGGTGGCTGGCAGTGACTGTCAGGAATGTGGGCTTCTGGATTATGGAGCTGTGGTGTTTATAGAGGTGTGACTCGTGACTGGAGAGGGAGGCAGACCACTGCTGGGAACTCCCCACTCACCCATTGTACACACTGATCCCGTTTAAATCTAGAAAAGCAATTTGTCATCAACTAACCAACTTACTGCTAACTAAACAGAGGAGTGTGGAGCAAGGAAATTCGAGCAACGTTTCACCTGCTCAGGAATCGAACCAAGGTTCCCTCACTTGCGAGGAGAGAGCCACTAAACTACAGGACTCTAGGATTTTTTGTAAAGCAGTGATTGGGTATCTTTAGTTGGATGTTGCATCTATTTTGCATACGGTCCTGTAGCTCAGAGGTTAGAGCGCTGTACCTCAAGTGCGAGAGACCTGAGTTCGATTCCCAGGCAGGGAAAAATGTTGGGCACGTTTCCAACAGTTTAACTTGTTTAACCAGCCGTAAATTGGCAACAGCTTGCTAGTTGATCGCTTTTCTGGGAGTAATAATCCCTTCAAAAAAAAAAGCAATAATAATTTGGTGTCTCAATCCCCGACCGTTTGTGGGACTCTGCTGTGTGCAACTGGCTGCCGTGTTTCACCCACAAAACACACAGTCACTACACTCTACAGCATATGCGGTGAAGTACTCCGAGACGTCTCGAAGGCACAATAAGGGGCTACATCAAATGCAAGGATTGCTCTTATTACTGTTGTTATATTTATTACAGCAAATGTCCCACAAGCAGCCATGAGATGAACGATTGGATTTGATCTGGATTGTTGCTAGGACAGCAAAAGAGAGAGAGAGAGAGAGGGGAACTCCTTCCTCTTTTCGAACAATGTCAGAGGCAGCAATGTGTATCCATAGCAATGGGGAAAAACAATCCCATTACAGGCGGTGAGGTTTGTTTGGTGTGCGTCAGATTCTGAAGCAGAGAAGCCACACCTAGTATTATTCTTGTTATACATGCTGTTATTCTAAACTATAATTGCGATGTTATAGCAACGTGTTTTAAGGTGTTACGGAAATACAGCAACCACCGTCTAATATATGGGAAATTTTTATAACTAATGATACATTCAGTCAGACGGCAACTCATTTTGTCTTGTGATTGAAATCAACAACGTGTATTTATATTGCGCTCTTCATGCTTGGCAGAAGGGCTCCACCAGACACATTAACTGTACCATGTTTTGCCCCCAAACGTACAGTCAATTCACTTCACAGTGTATTCTGTGAAGCGCTTTGAGACGTCGATAAGATGTGAAAAGCGCTATATCAAATGCAAGGATTATTATTATTATTATTATATATTATACACCTGCACTTTGCACATTATTATTATGGAGGAGGAGGAGAAGGAGGAGGAGGAGGAGGAGGAGGAGGAGGAGGAGGAGGAGGAGGAGGAGGAGGAACGTGCTGTGGTCAGTACCTGGGTCTAGGAATGTGCGAAGACTGGAGAGACAATGGAAAATTTGCAGAGTGATTGTCAGGAACAGTTCAAAAAAGTTCTATTTCAATTAAGTACTTCCGTATGCAAGTCTCATCATTCTTCCACAGGTTGCAGTTGTTGGTCAACAACAACAACAACAAGGGCGGCGTCTCAGAGCACTTCACAATGGCGGAGGCCGAGGCCGAGACAAGGGGGAGGGGGAAGGTGACCGTAAGCACAGCCGAAGCTAAAGGACTTCAGGCGCGACCTGAAGATGGGGAAGGAGGGGGTGAGGGAGTACCAAGGTTTCAGGAGGTGGTGGTTGGAGGAAGCTGCACCCAGAGCAGAGGCAGCAGGTATTGCTATGAGGAGAGAAGAGGTTAGAGAGGTAGGGAGTGCCAAGAAATGGAGGGATTTAAACGCAAGAGTGAGGATCTTGAAGTCGATCCGCTCTGTGACGGGGGGCCAGTGCAGTTTGGCACTGATCAGTGAACAGTAGAGAAACAAAATATGGGGGTCGCAGTACTTTGAGAACATCTCGGATAGAGTGAGCAGACTGCCCCAGCTGGAATCACTAAAACATTTTACTGCACTTGCCATTTGATATTTCCTAACTTCAGAATCACAAAGGAAATACTTTGTGGATGAGCCATTGTCAGTGGTAAGTGGTTTTTAGATGATTCACTTTTTTTTTCTACTCTATTTTTTCTTAGTCATCTGAATAAAATGTGCATCTCTCCACCCTGTAGCTTGGGCTGGTTTCAAACCTATTGGTTTAGCCTGAAACGGTCTGAGTGAGTGCAGGAATGGCGAGGCTGCGATTACTATCTTATATTCTCCTCTCACAATTTCCAGCCACCTTCTCATCCGTGTGCGTGTGTGCGTGTGTGGGCTGTGTGCGTGTGCGTGTGTGTGTGGGCTGTGTGTGTGTGTGCGTGTGCACATTGACGTGATGTGATCCATGTTACCAGTGATACTGCCATTTGCAGACAGGCCTTCAGCCACTCTGTCCCCACCCCTTGGAATTCCATCCTCCAGTCCCTCCACCTCACACCCCCCACCACCCCCCCACCACCCCCCACACCCCCCCCCCCCCCACCCCCCACACCACCCCCCCACCACCCTTTCCTCCTTCGAGACCCGTCTCAAGACTCTCCTCTTCAAACTGTGCCTTCGGTTACCCTTCTTCCCCCACCCTTCCCTCCACCCTCCCAATTCCCGATTTCCCAGCTCGGATCCGGATCTAGCGCATTGGGACGTCCTCGCGATGTGAAAGGCGTTACATAAGGAAACTTGCCCAAAGTTTTGCCTTGCCAGGAATCAAACCCAGGTCTCTCCCTTATACGTGAGCAATATCAACATGGAGAATGTTGACACAGTATTTCTTACATTTTCTAGGCATGTACAGTTCACTGATGTACTTTCTTCTCATGTCACGTGTGTGATGGCGTGTGCACAGCCGTGACTCCTTCTCACCTCCTTGTGGCATACAAATTTGTGGCTGTTTGTGGGAGTCACCTGTCTACAAATTGACTGTCGCGTTCCCTACAAAATACTCGCTCATTCCATTTTACGATCAAATCCTGTGAAACACTTTGAGGCATCTTGACCCTGCGATAAGGTGCTACAGCAAAGGAACATAACAACAACAACAACAACAAAATTACACTTGTACAGCGCCTTTCACGTCAGGAGGACGTCCCAAGGCGATGGACGGTCATTGTTTCAGACCCGAGCTGTGGTTGAATGGAGGAAACGGGAGGGAATTGGGATGACTGATGGGACCGTCGAAGAGGAGGCTCTTGAGGCGGGACTTGAGGGAGGCCAGGGAGGGGGCGAGGCGGAGGGACTGCGGGATGGAGTTCCAGAGGTTGGGGGGCAGAGTGGCTGAAGGCTCGCCTGCCAATGGTGGGGAGGGTGGGTCGAGGGACGTGGAGCAGGCCGCAGCCTGCTGAATGGAGGGTCGGGCAGGTTGGTAGGGGGTTAAGAGGTCACAGAGGCAGGGTTGTTATCTGGTGCAAACTCGTCACAATAAAAACATATTGAGTTACCCTAATTGGCATCAAAGTAGAATTAAGAATTCACACCAACAACAACACGCAATAATTTGTTGTCATTGGTATTGACTGGGCACTAGCCAGCAGGCAGTCTCTGACTGAGATCAGGAAAGACCAGGGTTCCAGCCCAGCTGGCAACTTTAATGTCAGGAGGATGTCCTAAAGCGTTAGACAGTCAAGGATTGGACCTAAGTTGCAGGCTGGAGTCAAGGGGTTGGAGGGCAGGGAGAGTCAGTCTTCAGGTACTTGGTAGAAAGACATAGTTGAAGATGAAGGTCTTGAGATGGACCTTGAAGGAGGTAAGGGAGGGGGTGAGGCAGTGAGGCTCTGGCATGGAGTTCCAGAGGGTGGGAGCCAGAAAGTTGAAGGCCTGACCACCGATGGTAAAGTAGGCAGGGCGGGGGGGGGGGGGTGGGGGTGTGGAGCAGGCCGGTGCCCACTGAGCAGAAGGAGCAGACAGGTTGGTAAAAGTTTAATCGGTTGCAGAGGTAAGGAGGAGCAAGGCTGTGGAGAGGGCTTTAAAAGATGAGGACACAGATCTTGTCCTACGAGGGTTGGGAAGCAAGTGAAGCCAGGCGAGGACATGGGTGATCGGCTCACGGAGCTTAGTGCAGGTCGGTTCAGTGCTGAGTTAGCTGATGTCAGTGAGAGACTGCCCGCCGGGCTGGCTGGCACCGAGTGTGAGCGTGGAGGATGGTGGAGGATGGTGGAGGGGGCAGGCCTGTTTTGCAGGGGATAACGACTATGACTGAAATACAGATTTTGTTTTGACGCGTGGCCTACATCAACCACGCTGGAAATGTCTGAGGCCGGGAATACAACCCTGTCTTTGTGTGCACTCAATGCCACTTGCGCTCCACACACCACAAAAATGTAGTGTTCAGCTAGAACTCCAAGCCTCTCCAGCGTCGTGTACGGGAGGAATGTTACCCAGCACCGGACAAGCTTGAACTCAGCACAGTTTGTGGGACATTGCTTCGCGCAAATTTGCTGCTGCTCCATGTTTGTAGATGTGTATTTTGCAGGCGAACGCAGCAGCCAATTTTGTTCACAGTGAGTCGGGGAGTAAGTGATTCGTTTTTATTTGGGGATTGATGGCCAGGACACCATGAAGGGGAGAGAGAAACTTCCCGTCTCTCATTGACCTGGTGCAACGGGACCTTCAACATCCACCCAAACGCGTGGTTTTAATGTCTCGTTCGAACGGCAACATTTTGAAATTGGGGCTGGGAAAGGGGGGTGGGGGGAGAGGCGGGGTGTGTGAAGGGAATGGAGTCTCAGAGTGCAGGGTCAGAACAACAGCAACAAAATTACATTTGTACAGCACCCTTCATATCAGGGATGCGGGGACGTCGCAAGTCGCTGAGAAGTCCGGCCACTAACCACTTGTGGGAATTGAATAATATTTTAATCGTTAAGAACTGCCAGTTTGAGTTGAAGGCGTTCAGCTCAGCTATTGTGTGTCTGTCACTGCCTTTGGGGGAAGGTTAGTCTGCGAGAGCACCTGAAGGAAGTAAGGGAAGGTTACCTGTGCACCCTTTCCACACCCATTCACAGTCTCTGCAGTTTCCCACCAACTTGACTGGGTGCTCTTAAAGTTGATTTACTCATTCTGTCATCACCAGATGCCACACGAGCGGTAGGTCCGAACCTCCGGTCTCAATGTCACAACTAATTTTACGGACATTATATGTTCGCATTGTAAGGCTGAAATAAATCAGAATCAATAAGAATAATCTTTGCATTTGTTACAGCGTTTTATCACGTCAACGAGATGTCCCAAAGCACTTCACAGGATGTACTGTAAAGTACATTTACTGTGTATTTTGTGGACAAAACACGGCAGCCCATTGCACACAGCAGTGTCCCACCGTCGTGGATTGAGTGAGAGATTATTATGCCCAGAAAGCAGGCAGACCTCAGTATAACGTCTTATCCTGAAGGATGGCATCTCCGACAATGCAACACTGTGTTGGAGGGTCACCTTAGACTATGTGAATTCGAGACCCGATGTGGGATTTGAATACGCAACCTTCTCATCAGTGAAGAGTGCTACTCCCGAGCAGCTTGTTTTGCCTTTACAAGGATGGTCTCTCAGTCTTTCTCACCAGCTAGAGTCTCAGCACTGAACATGCCCATGCCTGCAAAACAGCGCAGTGGTTTCACCAAGCCCTGATAAGCTGTCTTGCTGTGAATTCATAATTCGTTCGTTTAGTGTAGGAGAAAAACCACAAGAGACTGAGAGGATGATTTGATATGGCTGAGGTTCCCCGGCAACTTTTGTTTTTGTGAGGATGATTGATTGCCTGACTTCCAACCCATTATACCTGCTTGAGACGTTTACATATATTTGCAATAATATTCATACAAATGCGTAAATTTGCCTGCCCAGCCGGCAAGTCTCATGTTGGGAGAACGTCCCAAAGCGCTTCACAGGATTTACTCTGAAGAGCAGTGACTGTGTGTTGTGCTGTACTTTGCATAGTGGAAACAAAATAATAATAATAACCCTTGCATTTGATAAAGCACCTGATCATGTACTTGAGACATCTCAAAGCGCTTCACAGGGTGCATTGTTAAGTGGAGTGGCTGTGTGTTCTGTGAGCAAAATGGAAAAAAAAAGGTACTTTTTACCAGTTGCCTCCAATGCCCTCATTTATTGGTGTACGTATTAACATAATAATAACAATCATAATCCTTGCATTTGTTAAAGCGCTTTTCACGTCTTCTAGACGCCTCACAGCGCTTCACAGAATCTACTGTGGAGTGAACTGACTGTAGACTTGTGGGTGAAATGTGGAAGCCAATTGCGCCCAATGACTAGTAGCTTGTCAGAAATCACACCCAAATCCAAACGTTTCCCTTACATACTTCATGCTTTGTTGCTTGACAATCGCGTCTATTTGCATAAAGGCCAATGAGTTATACCTTAAGGTAGTTTCTGTGAGTAATTAAAGCCCAGGACACTCCCCCACACCTACTCTGCAAGTGCATTAAAATAACCACAAAGACTTTTGACCCAATCCATGTCTCAATCGCAGGCACAAGATTGCGATCTGATTAAGATCTATAATATTATGAGGGAGATGACAGGGAGAAATTATTTCCACTGCTCGGTGAGTCAATAACTAGAGGGACATCAATTTTAAACGGTTAGTGAATAAGCAAATGGGCAGGTCAGGAGAAATGTTTTTAAAGGCAAGAATTATTATTGTCAAGTACTTTGAAGTGTCCTCATGAAGGGTGCTGTGTAAGTATAAATTGAATTTACAGTAAATCCTGTGAAGCACTTTGAGACGTCCTCGTGATCAAATGCCAGGGTTATAATTTTTTTCTTTCATAACTAGTGTTGGGTATTGAATTCTGGTATCCCACCTTTTGCTTATTATATAAATCCCCCCCAAATATAAAATTAATAATCTGCTAAATGGGCTGGCAGTGGGATGTTGCTGTGCACAATTGGGACGTGAAGTTCACCTGCAAACACACAGTCACTACATTTTTACCATAAAAATCCTGTGAAGCATTTGGGAGACGTGAAAGGCGGCGGATCCAACGCAAGGATTAGCATTCAAGGTTAAATCGTCACCACAGCTGCTTTCGTTCCTAACGCCAATGGAGATTTATTCAAATACAAATCTGATCAATTTATTTGGGGATACAGTTCTTGAGTTAAGGTGAGACATGACATATAGTAAGTGTACTATGGTTTGGGAAAAACAGGTAAATTTGAATATAAGGTTCCCAAAGCTTTCCACGGTGCTGCGGACTGATCCATACACGATTCATTGCTCTCAACATCTCCATTACTGTAGCATGCGACTACCAGAATGATGGTGGCAGATTAGATGGACCTGGTGCTGTTTCGGTCTAGTGATTCCTAGGAGCAGGCTGAGCAGAGACATTGCTCCTTATGATTGGGCTCGTGATTTAGCTGCTCAGTGCAGTGATCTCCTCGTCCAAATCCTGCTCAAATCTATATCAATGGTGATGAATTCTCACCAGCATCACCTTCATTCAGCTGTATACCAATCCTGATTGATTCAGCTGTATACCAATCCTGATTGATTACGAAAGACTATTTCTCTGAGCTGAACAGGGTGGGGCTGAGTGTCCGTGAGAGGGCGGGCGGCTGTGGTCACAGGCTGTGTAACTGCACAGCTACTCGATGGGGAAACAGCAACATACTGTGTGAGCGACTCTCTCCTCATCAGCCTCTCAGTGTCAGTGTAGTCAAGATATAATAATCCTCGCATTCGATATAGAATATATTGTAAAGTTAATTGACTGTATATTTTGTGGGTGAAACGCCACAACCAATTGAACACAGCAGTGTCCCACAAACGTTCAATGAATTGACTAATTTATTCCTTTGTTTTCTTGAGAGATTATCGTCAGGCGTGTGGAGTAAGGAAACTTGCCCAAGTTTTCACCCTGCCTGGAATCGAACCCGGGTCTCTCACTTGTCAGGCGAGTGCTCTAACCCCTGAGCTACAGGACTCCACAGGATATGTAGTGAAGAGAGGCCTGAGGATTGGGGAGGAGTGAAATGTATCCATTCTGTGACAGGGATCCAATGAAGCCCAGCAAGGATGTTGGGGTAAGGGAATTTAGTAGAGGATACAGGCAGCGGAGTGTTGAATCAGTTGAACATTGTAAATGGTGGAGCTGGGGAGACACAGTTATTTCTGTCATTACAGTGAATACCACGCAGGAGCTCCAACAGTAAATAGTTGCAGATGGCCCAGACCCTGGCGTTCCTTGGTGTAATGGGAAAACATCTGGGTTAAACCTTCACATGTGAATTCTTGCAAGGTCTGTTAGAAAAACATTGCCACAATCTAACGGATCGTTTTCCCCCCCCCACCCCACTCCAGCCGACAAGATGCAGTCTGGAGAGAGAGAGAGGGAGGGAGAGAGAGAGAGAGGGAGAGAGAGAGGGAGGGAGAGCTGGAAAGGCTGGGAGAGAGGGAAAAAGAGAGAGGAAGAGAGTCAGAGGTAGGAAAGGAATGAGAGAGAGAGAGAGAGAGAGCAGAGAGGCTTGCTTCTAGGGCACACTGACCCAAAGTTTTTACGCAGCAAGATCACTTCCCCATGGGCATATGTAGTAAACACACAGCTCCATGGCTGTTTGGTGGACATTTGCTGTGTGTAAGTTTGGCTGCCGCGTTTCACCCGCAAAACAGTCAAATCCGACAAAGCGCTTTGAGATGCCCTCCAGGTGTGAAAGTTGCTGGATCAAATTGGAGGACTAGTATTATCATTATTACAGATAATTAAGGCACAATTTTCACACTTTCCTGGAAAATGGTGAGGTGGCAGCTCAGTGTTGGATGTGAGGCGAGCTGCCAGACATCTGTGTGCTGTTAGCAGCCATGCTTACATTACTCAGGTTCTCTCACTGAACGGAACAGCTAATCAGTGTTGAGATCAGAAATGCAAAAAAGGAAACGCATAATGTTCCGTATGCCAATTGATTGCAGATTAAAAGTGAGCCTTACCAGATCTAATCAAACAACTTATGTGCTGCGGAATAATAAAACCATTATAATAATTCAGAAACACTAGGTATCTGAGCCTCAATATATCACATTTTTTATTATTTCTAGAGCCTGTTATTTACTGTGGAGTCCTGCAGCTCAGTGGTTAGAGCACTCACCTTACAAGCGAGAGACCTGGGTTCAATTCCAGGCAGGTCAGGGCGAAACCTTGAGCAAGTTTCCTCACCCCACACGCCTAATAATAATCCCTCAAATAAAACAATAATAGTTTGGTCACTCAATCCACGACTGTTGTGGGACGCTGCTGTGCACATTTGGCTGCCACGTCCCGCCCACAAATATACAGTTAATTCACTTTACAGTATATGCTGTGAGACGTCTAGAAGTCATGGAAAGCACTATATCAAATGCAAGGATTATTATTAATAATATAAGTGCCCTGAGACACTACCCTACGTGGAGGGCGCTATAGCAGCAGGCAATTGCACAGAGCAGTGTCCCACAAACAGTTGTGGATTCAGTGACCACATTCTTTCAAAACGTGATTAAGATCCATGGAAACGTGATTCGCCAATCGACCAATAACAACAACAACAAAATTACACTTGTATAGCGCCTTTCACGTCAGGAGGACGTCCCAAGGTGCTGGACAGGTTACTGCCTCGGACAAGCAGGTTCCTCCTTACTGCTAGGTAGGGTCCGGCGATATATCGATATATCGGTTATATCCAATATAATTTTCATATCGATATGCCGATATCGGAATTTAAAATATATTGATGTATCTAAAAATTCGTTATATCGAAAAAAAATCAATATAGAGCAAATATCGATATATCATGTCCAGCGATATATCGATATATATCGGTATATATCGGTATAATGTGGACTTTTTCAACTTACCTTGTCGAGATCTGAATGCGCGTGCACGCCGGAATGCGTGCGCATGCGCAGGACAAAAAAAACCCGCGATATCAATACATTGGTATATATTGATATGGGCAAACCGATATATCGATATCGGAAATTTTCGATATCGACGGACCCTAGTTTCAACCCGCTGGGAATCGAACCTGAGTCACTTGGGTTGCAAAACAAAACAAAATTAAATGAATCTTGTATTATAGTTTAGGCATAATTTCAGAAATGATTTATAATAAATAAATAAATAACAATGTTTAAAAAAATTAATGAAATAAAAATCGTTGACCTCAAGCCGGTTAAAGCACCAATTTCCTTTATTTTATTTTCACTCGATAGTCAAAACTTGTTTTGCGAAACAAACTCTTGACACGATTTTTGGCCTTGAAGCCTTTGGGCCCAATTATTCCAAATTCATTAACATATTAGTTTCTTCTTTCTCCCTTTGCATCCACAGTTGCAAGGCTTCTTTTCAGGAGATGGGCGCGCGCAGTAATGTCCCGCGTTGATCTGGGTGCAGCCGATGAGACGGGGGGTGTTGGGGAGGGTCCTGCGCATTCCCATGCATTTCTCCTGGTCGATGAAGAGAGAGTTGGCTTTGATGGCGATCTCGTGCTCCAGGATGGACTTGGTCTGCACCAGCAGCTGCAGGGCGTTCTGTGATTCCTGGAGACGCTGCTTCAACATCTGTATGGTGGCATCGATGGTGTAGACCTCACAGACCAACCTACAGGCCAAAGAGGAGAACTGTTATAGCCTCGCCCTTGCATTGGATATGGAGCTTTACCACATTTTTGAGACATCAAGACGTCCCACAAACAGCCATGGGGGGAAATGACCAGTTAATAATAATCCTTCCATTCAGTATAGCGCCTTATCACGTTGTTGAGTCGTCTCAAACCTCTTCACAGGATATACTGTAAACTGGAGTGACCGTGCATTCTGTGGGCAAAATGCAGCAGCCAGGTACACAACAGCAATGTCCCACAAACAGTTGTGAGCAACCAATTATTTATATTTGTGGGGGGGTTGGGCGATTGTTGGCCGGATCACTGGGGAGAGAGAAACTCCCTCTTCTCCTTTTGAATAGAGCCACGGGATCTTTAATGTCCACCTGAGCAGAGACGCGAGATCCCAGTTTGACGTCTCAGCCGAAGTACGGTACTTCCGTCAATGCAACATACTCCCCAGCATTGCAATGGAGCATCAGCTTAGTCTATATGATTGCAAGTCCCCCGACATTGGGTTTGAACCCACAACCTTCCTACTGAAAGGTGAGAATGTGACAATTGTGCCAGGCTGACATACACTTTTAGCACCACTGGGTAGATATTACTGTTCTCATCAGTCACAACTGAGAGGCATTCAGCCCTGGACCTCATAATGAAGAGACATTTGGGAGAGAGGACATAAAAAATGTGTCAAAAAGAGCATAAGGCAAGAGAGAGAGATAGAGAGTCCTCCTGTCCAGGGGCAGGTTTGTGTCCCTCAACGCCAACAACAACAACAAAATTGCATTTGTTTAGCACCTTTAATATCGAGATGAAGTCCCAAGGTGCTGGACAGGCAATATTCCGACCCAAGCTAAATGTAGGGATTGGGGACGGTGGAGGACAGGGGATAATACAGTTGATCGAAAGCACAGGAGAGGAGGAGGACCTTGAGGTGAGTGTTGAAGATGACAAGGGAGGAGGTGAGGTGGAGGGACTGCGCAGAATGGAGTTCCAGAGGGTGGGGGGGGTAGAGTGGCTGAAGGCCTGGCCATTCGTGGCCGGAGCTGGCCAGAGCCTGCTGAGCAGAAGGAGTGGGCAGGTTGGTATGGGTGAGGGGTGATATGGTCATGAGGCCCAGTGTGAGAGAAGCTGTAGAGTTTTGGATGATATCACCAAGAGTGAGCATGTAGATGTTGAAAAGGAGGGGACCAAGGGGAACACAACACAAAATGGTGCAGGGGCTAGAGGAGAAACAGTTTGTGGAGATGAAGTGGAGGTGGTGTGAGAGGTATGAACTGAACCGTTTAATAACAGAACCCTGAAAGTTGAGGTGAGCGTAGAGGTGGTGGATGAGGATCGAGTGGTCGGCAGTGTCGAAGGCAGCAGAGAGGTTAAGGAGGAGGAAGCCCTGGCCATAGATGGATAGACTGTCATTTCTCACTTTGACTAGAGCTGTTTCTGTGTTGCATGCAGCATGGAAACCCACTCGGAAGAGTTCATAAAGTGAATGCAGGAGAGGAAGGAACAAAGCTGGGAAACAACACCTTATTCCAGGACCTTAGATAGGAAATGGAGTTTGGAGATGGGTCCATGGAGGTTTTTTTTAAGGCTAGGGGTGATGATGGCCGTTTATGAAGGGGAGGGAACGATGACAGTGGACAGAGAGAGGTTAATGATGGCTGAGGAGAGGGGCAAGGAGGTGGAGCTGGAAGGTAATGGGAGGGTTAGGAATGGAGTCGAGAGAGCAGGTGGTCGGATTCAAGTAGGTTAAAGTGGTAATGAGAGAGATGTTTGAGACAGGTTTGATGGTGTGGAGGGAGGGATGAGCAGAGGCCAGGGTGAGAGGGTAGTGGACAGACTAGCAGAGATAGCTGAGCCGATCCCTTCAACATTGGATTCAAGGAAGTCCAGCATTGCCTCGCAGTTGGAATTGGAGGTGGTGAGGATGGGTGAGGCATGAGAGGGTGGGCGGAGGAACTAGTTGGTGATCGAGAAGGGGAACCCGGGGTTTACCTTCTCCTCCAAGACTGCCTTGCGGTAGAACGACAATTTAGCGGAGATGAGGAAGGATCGTTAAAATGAGATAAAGTCCATCAATGGACCAGTAGATTTGATTTAAGCCAGGTGTTCAGTGGCTTTAAAAGAACGGAGGTGGCTGGTGTACCATAGCGACTTAGAAGAGTAGGAGACAGAACAGAAAGTGTTCAGAAAGTGAGGGGAGCAAGGGAATCGAGAAAGGAGCAGACGTGTGGAGGAGAGTGACCAAAGAGGATGGGTCATCATGGGGGGAGGAAGCCTAGGTGTTTGGATGACTCCAACGCAGCGGAGAGGGAGGTACTGGAGATTCTTTTCCAACGGAGATAGGAGATGGAGGTGAGTTGGGTGGTGGTGGGGAGGGATTGAGGAGTTAAGGGAGATTAAGTGATGGTCTAAGGTAGCTTTGTCGGTGATGGTGAGATCCGAGACGGTGAGGCCCTGAGTGATCACCAGCTTGAGGGGAGTGTTCGGAGCAGAGAGAGTGGAAAGATGGGACGGTTGAGATATCAGAAAGGAAGGTGGAGGAGGGCTTGTGGGGGCACCGGGGCAATAGAGAATTTTGAGGGAAAGGTTGGAGGGGTGACAAAGGGTAACAAGTATAATATAAGGAGATCAGTGTGGCCAGTGACCATATATATAAATTATCCAATTGAACAAGGAGAAACTACTTCCACTGGTGGGTGGGTCAGTAACCTGAGGGCATTGATTTAAATGAGTTGTTAAAAGAAAACAGAGGGGAGGTTGGGAGAAATCTTTTCACACAGCGAGTTGTTTGGATCTGGAATGCATTGCCTGAAAGGGTGGTGGACTTTACTGTCATTATTTGGGGAGGACAAGTTTACAGTAGGCTAAGGGGGAGCGGGTGGAGAGGGTGGGTGGGGGGGGGGGAGTGGGATTGATTTCGGACACCCGGCAAAGACACAACGGGCCAAATAGCCACCTTCTGTGGTGTATAATTCTATGATAATCCTTTCTCCTTCATCTCAAACAAGCAAACAGCAACTTACACTTGGCTATTGATCTCTTTGCGAAACGTTACTGGAGCTCACATGGAAATGTTGGTCTGCTGTGGTCGGTACCCTTAGACACGCTCTGTGTCTCTTTCCAATTGCCTTGGGGTTATTAGATGGAGAAAGAGTCCACCCCTGTTCTGAGGAGCTTTAGCTTTGAGGTAGTCTCTTTGGTTTTTGTTTCAAGTTATTCCAAATCATTCTTAACATTTCTGAGCATTTAATCAATTTATCAGAGCAATGGCAGACTTAATTGCAGATGACCTAGTTTGATTTCAACCATCTATCTATTTGTCTAGCCAAATAATTGGCCATTCACTCCTGCAGAGGGTGTATGAGGCTGTCAGAGGGCACAACAGCACAGACTGGAGACTTGGAGAGATTGTTGTGAAAGGAAGACTTTGGTTATCAGCTGGTCAATAAAGATCAACCGTGAGATAATCTGAAACCATGCTTCATGCCAGTCAAGTTCCAAAACAACAACAACAACAACAAATTACACTTATAAAGCGCTTTTCACGTCAGGAGGACGTCCCAAGGCGCTGCACAGGAGGCGTGTGACCCGAGCTGGGAGGGGAGTGTACAGGAAGGGGTGAAACACGAAGGGGAGGTCAAAAAATTCTGTGTGGAACAAAAGGCACGGTCGAAGAGGAAAGTCTTCAAACCAGCCTTGAAAGAGGAAAGGGAAGAAATGAGACGGAGGGATTGGGGGATGGAATTCCACAGGGTGGGAGCGGAGAAACTGAAGGCCTGGCCTCCGATGGTGGGGCGGTTCGGGCGGGGGGCTTGGAGCAGGCCAAGTCCTGCTGAACGGAGGGTCCGGGTGGGCTTGTAGGGGGAGAGTAAATTCGTTAAATAGGGTGGGGCAAGGCCATGTAAGGCCTTGAGGTGAGGACGAGGATCTTGAACTCGATCCTCTGGAGGATGGGGAGCCAGTGGAGACGGGCGAGGGTGGGGGTTATGTGGTCACGGAGGCGGGTGCGGGATAATACACGGGCTGCAGAGTTTGGGATGACCTGCAGCCTGTGAATGGAGGAGCTAGGGAGGCCGACGAGGAGAGAGTTTCCGTAGTCCAGCCGTGAGGTGATGTACGCATGCACGAGTGTTTCAGCAGTGTGGGGGGTAAGATAATTGCGGAGCCTGGCAATGTTGCGCAGGTGGAAATAAGCGGTGCCAGTCAAGGCACGGATGTGGGGGAGGAAGGAGAGTTTATGGTCGAACGTGATTCCGAGGTTCCTGATTGGCTTTGTGAGGTGGAGAGTACAGCCTTGGATGTTGAGGCTGGCAGCGCCCGATGTGCGGAGGCGCTGGCTTGAGCCGATCAGGAGGGCCTCGGTCTTACTCACGTTCAATTGCAGGAAGTTTTCCCTCGTCCAGGACTCGATGTCGGACAGACATGCTGTCAGAACATCAATGGTCTGGGGGTTGAGGGATGAGGCAGAAAGGTACAACTGGGTGTCGTCCGCATACATGTGGAAATTTACCCCATGTTTGCGGATGACGTCGCCCAGAGGGAGCGTATAAACGTTTGCAATGGCCAGAGCTTGTGTGATGTTTAAGCGCTCTGAGACGCCGTCCGGTGTGGAGGGCGCTATATAAATCGAAGTTGTTCTTGTTGTTTAAAGGGATTAAGGGGTATGGGGATAAGGCAAGTAGCTGGAGTTAGAGTAGAATATCAGCCATGATTGAATGGTGGGGCAGGCTCGATGGGCCGAATGGTCTACTCCTGCTCCTATTTCTTATGTTCTTATGTTGAGCTATAGCGGGTAGGAAGACAGCAAGGCCATGTGTATGAGATGGACCTTAGCTTTGGGACATCCTGCCGACGTGAAAGGGGTCTCTATAAATGTAACTTTGTTGTTGTTCTTGTTATTTCAGGGCTGAAATATCAGTGCACGAAGATCTCAATAGAGAAGCAACATCGGGCAGAAGCCCTAAGGTGAAGTATTCAGACCCCTCGATGGCCACCCTGATTATGAGCATTGATTGGCAATTGACAGATATAAATTGTATGAATGGTGTGGGTTGGGGGGGGGGGGGGGGCGGGGGGGGATTTGTCAGCCTGGTGTCTGACACATGGGGAAACCAATCACAATGCACAAGAATATCCAAACCAAACTGAGAATTGCATCAGTATTTCACTCACACATGAAAATCCCAGAAATATTTATTGGAATGGAATACACATTCTCTCCCTGGAGGGACACATCTTGCTTAACTAATTCCAGAAAGTATTAGGTGCAGGATGACTAGAGCCAGAGTGTGCTTTGGGGGTAACTGATTGAGTCTAACCAGCTAAAACCGCAGAGCTTGGCCATTGAGAGCACTGTCTGGTAAGCTTTCCTGCTGCTTGTCCAGCTAGGACCACTCCACCCATTAGGGCTTTGGCTTGCAGGGTTCATAGGAGCTGAGTGGGAGGATTCCCTGCTCCCAGTAACTGGTCTGCCCTTCCAGGTCATGCTGATGAGCTGGGCTGTGCGGTTAAAAGCCCATGATGTTGGTGACAGCACAACCTCCACACCGATGCACAGTTCAGATGCCACTCACCGGTGCTGAGGTTGATCACAGCACAGCTCCATGTTGGGCCTTTTGGTTCTCTCCTCCAGACGGGTTTGTGCTACTTTCATGGGAGCTTCCTTTTGTCTGATAGCCATCTTCAGCTCCTCGATGGTGCACTCAGTCTGGAAGATTTCCTGTAGAACCTGTGGACGAAGTACACAATGCAATGTGTTTGTGGAAGCCTGTTGATGGTAGCTCCCTAAACTTAATGTCTATTCCCTCGGCAAAGCTCCCTACACATACTCGCATTGGCAACGACAATAATAATAATCCTTGCAGTTGATATAGTGCCTTGAGGTTCATATAACTGAGACATCTCAAAGCGCTTCACAGAATATATTGTAAAGTGAATTGACTGTATATTTAGGGGTGAAATGTGGCAGCCAATTGTGCACTGCAGTGTCCCAGAACCAGTCATGAATTGGGGGACCCAATTTTTTTTGAAGAGATTATTACCCCCAGAAAGTGATCTGCCAATCCATTAACAACTGGGTTCCTACTCAGTGCTAGGTAAACAGAGGCTTGTGGAGCAAGGAAACTTTAGGTTTCACAAAACACAAAATACTACAGATGCTGGGAATCTGAAACAAAAACAAAGGTTGCTGGGGAAACTCAACAGGTCAAGCAGCATCCATGGAGAAATCCATGGAGAGAGGAAAAACTGTCAATGTTTCGGGTCTGCAACCCTTCGTCAGGACTCAAGGGTTGACGAAGGGTTGTAGACCTGAAACGTTGACTCTTTTTCCTCTCTCCATGGATGCTGCTTGACCTGCTGAGTTTCCCCAGCAACTTCTGTTTTTGGAACTTGAGGTTTCATCCTGCCTGGGAATCAAATGCAGGTCCTCCCATTTGCAAGGGGAGCGAGCTAACTGCTACGCTACAGGGCATCCACAAAAATGCCATCCACAAGTAATAATCCTTACATTTGTTTCTTTCATACCAGGAGGATGTCTGAGCGTCTCAAGCACCCCTGAGACGCTGTCTGGCATGGAGAGCGTTATATAAATCAAAGTTGTTGTTATTGTAGTCTCAAAGCACTCCACAGGAATTACCGTAAAGTGTAGTGACTGTGTGTTCAATTTTGCGCACAGCGACATCCCACAAACAGCTGTGAAGTGAGTGACCAATTTTACCCTCGGGATTGTTGGCCCCAGGTAAAATAGGACCACGAAGACCACTGCAGGTCTGAACTACTTTAACACAGGAACTAACCGCTCCACAGATTCCGGCCTAGGGAGGTCCTCCTGACGTGAAGCGCGCAATACAAGTGTAATCTTACTGTTGTTGTAGTAACTGAGTTTAAGTCGAAGTATCTGATGCAACACAACTGCATAACGTTGTAAAACAGGTTTGTAAAGAGAGCAAACATTCAGCCCGCCCTGCCATGCCTTTCACATCAGAATAATTTTTCAAAGCGCTTCACGGGATTCACTGTAGAGTGTAGTGACTGTGTGTTTTTGTTGAGGGTGAAACGCAACAGCCAATTTGCAGTCAGTCGTGTCCGGCAAACAGTCAGGCAGTGAGTGACTCTTTTTACTCATGCGGTGGGTGGGAGGGGTGGGTGACAAACTTCCCCCACCAAGTGATAGCCAGATAAATGATAGGTTGAGAGATTGGTTCTCACCGCCCCCCCCCCCCCCCCCCCCCCCCCCCCCCCCCCCCCCCCCCCCCCCCCCCCCCCCCCCCCCCCCCCCCCCCCCCCCCCCCCCCCCCCCCCACCCCCTCTCACCCCCCACTCCCAAAAGTTCAACACCGGGTTGTTTAACCCACAGTTTTTGAACCCAAATCAAACAGCAATTCTCATTCAGATCTCCCCCTTGCTCTCGTGTTTGCAGAGCAGTGAGAGCTCGAGGCTGCAAACCAGTGCCAACATTGTTGAGAGCTGGAAGATCAGTGTGGAATTTTAAGTCTTCACAACGCCAGCGTTTCCATAGGACACGTGGGCTTGAACCTTCCCTTTTCTCCCCCACACAGCACAGCACCGCGCCCCCACACACACACAGCACCCCCACCCACACACACACAGCACCCCCACCCACACACACACAGCACCACGCCCCCACACACACACAGCACCCCCACCCACACACACACAGCACCACGCCCCACACACATACAGCACCACGCCCCACACACACATACAGCACCACGCCCCACACACACATACAGCACCACGCCCCACACACACATACAGCACCACGCCCCACACACACAGCACCACGCCCCACACACACAGCACCACGCCCCACACACACATACAGCACCACGCCCCACACACACATACAGCACCACGCCCCACACACACAGCACCACGCCCCACACACACACAGCACCACGCCCCACACACACATACAGCACCACGCCCCACACACACAGCACCACGCCCCACACACACATACAGCACCACGCCCCACACACACAGCACCACGCCCCACACACACATACAGCACCACGCCCCACACACACAGCACCACGCCCCACACACACATACAGCACCACGCCCCACACACACAGCACCACGCCCCACACACACATACAGCACCACGCCCCCACACACACAGCATTGCATCCCCACCCACACACACAGCACCACGCCCCACACACACATACCGCACCCCCACCCACACACACACAGCATTGCATCCCCACCCACACACACACAGCATTGCATCCCCACACACACACACACAGCATTGCATCCCCACACACACACACACACACAAAGCACCCCACCCCACACACACATAGCCCTCCACATATACAGCCCCCTCCCCCACACACAGCCTTCCACATACACAGCTACCGCCACACGTGCAGCCCCCACCATACATACACAATGCCCGCCATACACACACAACACCCCCCGCACGCACACACCATTCCCCCCACACACACAGCCCCCTCCCCCCACATTCACAGCACACCCATACGTACATGCACAGAGACCCCACCCTCACACACACAGCCCCTCCCCAAAACACACACGCGCACACAATGCAACACAGACGCACACAGCCTGAGGAGTGCAGAGAGAGGGAGACAAGAGGCAGTCACGGCAGGGGGGAGGGTGTTAAGAAATGGCCTGTGATGGTGTTGAGGAAATGATGGGGGGAGTGAGGAGGGGAAGCAGGGGAGAGAAAGGCGAGGGGGGTGACAATTAAAACACATTACAAAAATAGACTACCCGATAGGGTTAAAAACAAACTGTTGTACACTAACCAACTAACTAACCAACCAACTAGCTAACTAAACAACTAATTAACAGTTGGTTAGTTAGTTCTCCATGGCTCTGAGCCATGGAGATGCTGAGATACAGCTAGTTCTGTATAGCTAGTCACACCAACTAGCCTGACTGCATCTGGACTGGGGTCATAGGCCTCCAGTCAGGGTCTCCGTCAATCACAGCGTCAGGAATTTAAACCAACCGGGCGGGCGCTTTTCTGCTGAGTATTTTGCTGTGAATTGTTTCAGCATTTGGAATGCAGGCACGTGCGAACGCGCACACACACACTCCACACACACACACTCCACATACACACACACACACAGATAAATACTGTACACACACAGATAAATACTGTACACACACTGCAGGTTCAGCCACTGCAGGGAACTTCACACACTCTCTGCTGCGTCCAGAGGTACCGTTGCTAACGGCAAACTGCTCGCTCAACCTCAGCCATTTGCAGCTTTGCTGGCCTGAAGGCAATGGTTAAAATAATATATATATTTTTTAAATCCTTCATACACTGGGCCCCATTGCCAGGTCTGCAATTAGTGAGAGCCAGCCCTGGCCGCTCCAATGTGCTGCAACAGTCTGTGTTCTCTAACCACAGGGGGGAGCAAAGTAATAATAGGAACGCTTGCGTTTGATCTAGCAGCTCGTCACGTGGTTGAGACGTCTCAAAGTGCTTCACAGCATGTATTCGTCAAGTGAATCGATTGTGTGTTTTGTGGGCAAAATGCGGCAGTCAATCATTGCATAGCAGCGCCTCACAGACAGTCGTGCGTTGAGTGACCAAATTATTATTGATTTACTTTTTGGAAGGGATTATTACCCCCGGGAAACAATCCACGCGTCAACTGACAACCGGGTTCCTGCCTACTGCGAGGTCAACAGAAGGGTATGGACTGAGCAAACTTGCCGAAGGATATGCCCTACCCGGGAATCGAACCAGAGTCCTCTGGCTTGCGAGGCAACAGCACTAACCACTCAGGCCCTTGGGACCTCCTCCTGACGTGAAAGGCGCTTGATAAATGTGATTTTGTTGTTGTTGTATGCTACAGGACTCCTAATAGTGCGTGTTATCTTAGAGAAAGCCTCGTAGTCAGGCAGACGTTACCCTGGGTCTGGATGGTTAATGAGGGCTCAGATGCAATTGTTTTCTACATCAACTTGTCATGTACAGTGTTCTGAACATCATTATCCTTACACTGGAGTTACACACTCTTCATGATATATCAAAGGCAGACACTCTAGCTCATTTAATTCAGTATAATAACAATGTAGCTACGTCCTGGCAGTTTTGTATTGTGAACTTCCATCCAAATATTAAATTGGTTAAGCCTCAAAGTATGATTTAATTTGGAGCCAATATCCAACAGTCTCGGCTGACACTACACAGCAGCACTGGGGGGTGAGGGGGCAAGGCTACTTTGTCAGAAGTGCTAAACTGAGCTCCCAGTGGTGCCTGTCTATGTGGGTAGTAAAGATCCCATGGCTCGATTCAAAAAGAGAAAAGAGTTTTCTGGGCCCAATTCCCCAAATAAGATTACGTAGTCACTCACTTCATGGCTGTTTGCATGACATTGCCAATTGTCTGCCACATCCACTTCCAAAGTAGCCAATGTCCCATTAACAGCTATAAAGTGAGTGACCAATTCTAAGTGGGGGATTGTTGGGCAGGACATCCAGAGAGAAACTCCCTTTTCTTTTCAACTAGTGCCTGTGGATCTTTAACGTCCACCTGAACAGACTGATGGGAACTCAGGATAACATCTCATCACTGCTGAGTAATTAACGCAGAGCGAGCCTTACCTTTGCCAGGTGCATCTGTAGTTTTTTCTTGGCGTCACCAATCTCAAAGATGCGGTGAGTGAAAGCGAGATTGACATTGTTGAACTGTTTCCACATCTCCTCCGACGTGGCAGCGAGAAGTTTCTCCAGCTCGTCTCTCAGCCTCGCGGACGCGGCTCGCTCGCACTGAGAGCGCAGTACATTGTCCTCAGTGTACTTTCCCCACGATGACTGAGTAGATATTCTGCCGAGATAACACAGGTTCCAACAGGTCAATGCTGATCAGACACACACACCCCCTACCCCTTCCCACTCCAAACTGGGATCTAATACCTGTTGATTTCTAACAGGAAACCTTAATTGAGTGTCCCACTGAATCTCATAAATCAGTTCCAATGGAATCCAGGTTCATGACTTGGTGTGACGTTTGTCTGATTAATGGAAGAGATCCCATTCAAAAACTCCTTTTTGGGGGGATCGGCTGGGCATCTGACACATGCGGAAACCCATCACTGTGCTTAACAACAACATCAACAACAATAACAAAATTGCACTTATATAATGCCTTTCATTCGCAAAGGGTTGAACA
Source organism: Hydrolagus colliei (assembly GCA_035084275.1). Classification (NCBI taxonomy): domain Eukaryota; kingdom Metazoa; phylum Chordata; class Chondrichthyes; order Chimaeriformes; family Chimaeridae; genus Hydrolagus; species Hydrolagus colliei. Next base: position 12,135,952 of record CM068758.1, on the reverse strand, counting down.
GTCAGGTTGGAACCCGAGCGGGATGTGGTGGTGAGGGGTGGGGGAGTTGGGGGAGGAGATGGGGGGGATAAGAGAATCCAAAACCAAACTGTGAATTCTGTACATCCCCCCCCTGCTACACGTGGAAATCCCAGAGACAGATTGTTGGGATGTAATGCGCACTCTCTCCCTGGAGGGAAGTATCCTGCTTGCCTAATTCTGGAAAGTATTAGGCGCAGGTTGGCAAGAGCTAAGGCTTGTCTTCTTGACTAAGGGAATCCTGTTACAAATTACAATGTTATTTCATCCACAAAACGCAATGTAGATTCTCTCAGTCCTTTAATTCAAACTTTACAAGTCGACCTCTTTCAAATCAACCTCTTTCAAATCTGCAAGTCACTCTTTCCAGAATCCATTTGTATTTTTGCACATCCATATTCAATTGCCACTTATGTCATTAAAGCAAACACGCAATAGAAATTAGTGGTATGTTCAACCCCATATCTATCAGTCTCACAAACACAACCAAACCTGAACTGTGCGCCATTACTTTGTCAGTCTGGTAGTCAGAATGTAACTAGATCGTGGGTGAATCTGTGACTCGTGGTCACAGATTTAAAATAGTTTCAAGGCGCAGTAGAGGGGAGCTGAGGAGAAATTTTTTCACTCAGCGAGTTGTTCGAATCTGGAATGCATTGCCTGAAAAGGTGGTGGAGGCTGATTCGATAACAACTTTTAAAAGGGAATTAGATCTTTATTTAGGGAGAACGGGTCTGTTAGGCTATGGGGAGCGGGCAGGGCAATGAGATTGAATCGCTCTTTTCAAAGAGCCGGCACAGACTAGATGGGCCGAATGGCCTCCTTTTGTGCCGTAAAATTCTATGATTCTATGATTAGAGGTAGGTTTCTCTGGTGATAAAATAATCCCAGGTGGGCATGTTATACTGTATTTTTGTATAATCTGATATATATAATGAATGAACAGGAATGAATGAAGGTTTACTAAAATGGTACCAGGATCGAGGGACTTCAGTTATGAGAAAAGGCTAGATAGGCCAGGTTTATTCTCTTTGGAACAGAGAAGGTTGAGAGGAGACCTAATAGAGGTTTATAAAATCATGAGGGGATTCGACAGAGTGAATAAGGAAAAACTGTTTCCACTGGTGGGCGAATCTGTAACTCGTGGTCACAGATTTCAAATAGTTTCAAAACGAAGCAGAGGGGAGCTGAGGAGAAATGTTTTCACTCAGCGGGTTGTTCGAATCTGGAATGCATTGCCTGAAAAGGTGGTGGAGGCCGATTCAATAACAGTTTTTAAAAGAGAATTAGATCTTTATTTAGGGAGAACAGGTCTGTTAGGTTATGGGGAGAGAGCTAGGCAGTGAGATTGAGTTGCTCTTTTCAAAGAGCTGGCACAGACTAGATGAGCTGAATGGCCTCCTTTTGTGCTGTAAAATTTGATGATTCTATGATTCTATGAATATAATCCTGTATAACACAGACTGGAGTGAGGAATCCTCCAGGCCGAATGGGATTAAATAGTAATAATAATATTAATTAATAATGATAATAATTTTGAGGTATCCTGTAGCTCAGTGGTTAGAGCATTCGCCTTACAAGCGTGAGACCTGCGTTTCGAATCCAGGCAGGTCAGGGCGAAACCTTGGGCAGGTTTCCTTACTCCACATACACGCCTAATAATAATCCCTCCAAAAAAACACTCAATAATAAAATGGGTCATTTCAATCCACGACTGTTTGTGGGGACGCTGCTGTGCGCAATTGGCTGCCGCGTTTCGCCCACAAATATACAGTCAATTCGCTTTACAGTATATTCTGTGAAGCGCTTTGAGACGTCTCGAAGACGTGAAAAGTGCCATATCAAAAGGCAAGGATTATTATTATTTTGATTATTATAATAAACCTTGCATTCGAGACACGGTACTGCACAGTACAGTGAGTTGACCGTGTATTTTGTGAGTGGAAAACGCAGCAGTCATGCACACAGAAATATCCCACAAAACAGTTATGGATTGGAAGACCAAATTCCTTTGGGGGTGTGGGTCGGGTGCTGGAGAAGTATTATTCGAAATGTGATGACTAGTGTCAAAGTGGAGCACGGGGAAATCAAACACCCAGCTAACATAGAATAATGCTGAAAGGTAGTTTTTTTTCCTGATAAAAACCTTCATTGCCATTAACTAAAGCTGAGAGGGAGGGAGTTGGTGGGGGCAAGTGGGTGGGTAGAGGTGGCATTATGCGTTAAATCTAAATCCGAATAATCAACCGACAGGCGTTTCAGGACTTACGTGGCGTTCACTTGCTCAACTCCGCAGTAATAGTTGATGCCGTCTGAAGTGTTTCTCATCTGATGAGCTTTGTCATCGATCCAATAAGCTGTGCACTTGTCACATAAATCTCGCTCCAGCTCATGCTGAGCTGCTCGGTTAGATCTATTGGGGGAAAAGAAGACGCAAAACTATTATTAACAAGCTGAGCTACACACACACATGACTGCACTGTGATAGCACTCGACCGAGAATTCACCAACCCGAGTCCTGGTCAGAGTGAGTGCTGAAGGGGTTCCAACACATTTGCATAATCTGCTGATTTATATAATAATAATCCTTGCATTCGATACAGCGCTTTTCACATCTTATCGACGTCTCAAAGCGCTTCACAGAAGATACTGTAAAGTGGATGGACTGTCTACTTGCGGGCGAAACTAGTTATGACTTCACTCACAGGGAAGGGATTCAGAGACGAGCTGACTCCACACAAAGCGATTTGGTGCAGGTGGCAACACACACACACACACACACCAAGGATGAAAAAATAAAGTCCTCATTATTACGTAGGAATAATAAGCCTCGCGTTCGAGACTTTGCGGTAGACTTTGAAATGTATAAAACATCTTTTAAGATGTCTGGAGGAAAAATCAAACTCATGATCCAACAGGAGAACAGGGAGTCCAGGCTTCGATACTTGGCCTTTAGAGAATGTAAGGTTGTGATTAGTTGTGTCTGGTGTTCCTGCCAGAATTTGCAAAGCCACGTGTTCGAGTAGGGAAACTGTCTGCTTTCTCAATTTCTTCTGCCTTTAGCGCTGCCCCTGGGAGCTGTACAATACAATAAAACACAACAAGTATATTATAGATACATATATATTTACGTTTGCACTGCAGGTGGGAGGCGAGAGAGGGAGGGAGGAGAGGAAAACATGACCAAAAGTGATGGACCTTGTCCAAGGTGAGGGGGAGAGCAAGCTGGAGGTTTCCTCGATGGAGTTCCAGAGAGTGGTGTCAGATCGGCAGAAAGCTGAATGGCTGATGGTGGGGCAGGTTGGGGTGAGGGACAGGAAGCTAGCCAACCTCGGTGAGGTTTTCAGTGTATAGTGTTTGAGAAAGAATCAATGTAACGGGTGTCGTGTATTCCGCCAGTTGCTCCTTTATCCTTATCAATGAGAGATAAAAGCAAAGGGAGCGGAGGAGGCAGGTCTGATTAGGGCAGTGGTGGCCAATCTTTCTGGTCAGCCAACAAAAATATATTCAAAACACACCAGAGATCGAACCCTCGGGAGTCACGTCCAGCCACAGGTTGGACAACACTGGATGACAGGCTGGTTATGAGCTGTTTCACATCACTGGACCATGAACAGCTTCATTGATTTGTGCTCAAAGAACCAGGAGGAGTATGTACCTCGTGCTTCTTTGGGGCGGTGGGGAGTGGGGTGGTTTACACACATTTCCTCTATTCTTCCCACCCTTAAAAATCACATCGGGAGGCAATAAGAGAAACACACCTGGCCCCGTACAGTGAGTTTCCAAGGTACACACTATCTTTAGGCCTATTACGGAGACAGATCTTTAATGTAAAGTGGTTACAAAACAGCTTCACTTACGCTAGCTGGGCTGAGGCTCTCTCTATACCTCTTTTCAATCTTTCTTGGCAACATTTGATGACTCTCATTTCCTTTAGATACACAAGAACAAAAAGATTGATGAGCAGAATAATAAGAATTACAATAATAATCCTTGCATTTGATACAGTACCTCGCACATCGAGAGGGCATTCACAGGGTCTCGGAGCGCTTAGGGTGTGAGTGCACTGCTGACTGAGCCAGGCTGTCACTTCGTGCTGCTGTTTGCTAATGGGTTGAGGTAATATTTACAGGCAGCTGATATCATCTAAAGCCTGAGGTATTTGCACCTGCTCTAGGAAGTGAAGGAGACTGAAAAGATGCAGTCCATCTTCACGGCTGCATGAATATTATTTTTTTAACAGCAAAATGGCTTAAAAGAGCCATAATAAACCCATCAATCTCACAGCTCTGATGAATCACTTGGGCGTTTATGACCTGATTGAAATTCCTCGATCATGTTACTGTGCTGGGAACTGCTGCAGGCTATATGTTATTATTAATACAGAGCCATCGTGGCACAGACAGATGTGAGGAAACTATCGTGGAGGTCACAGAGTAAAGAGTCCATTTGGTGTACAGGAGGCACTGAAACTTTGGCTTTGGCACGGAGGGAGGGAGGGAGGGAGAGAGGGAGGGAGGGAGGAAGCTAAGCTTCTCGGTCAATATGTGTGTCTGTGTGCTTGTGTCAATCTGTCTGTGTCAATATGAGAGATATGGGTGATCATTTATTCTACGAGAAAGAGGAAGGGTTTCTCGCTTCCCCTCCCCCGCACCCCACCCTCCTTCCCCACCTGTGCCCCACCCACTTTGAAGCGCCTCAAAGCGTTTCACAGAATATACTGTAAAATGAATCAACTATATTTGGGGGGGTGAAACGCGTCAGTATCCACAAACAGTCGTGAATTGAATGACCACATTTGTTACACGTGTTGGGGGGGAGAGTAGGGAATTATTATTACCTCCGGAACACGATCCACCAATCGACTAACAAAAGGGTTCTTACTTCTTGCCGGGTAAACAGAAGCGTGTGTTGTAAGGAAACTTGCCTAAGGTTTCGCCCCTTGGGAATTCAGAGCAGTCCCTCTCGCCTGCGAGGCGAGCGCTCAAATCACTATTCTATGGGACTCTACCTTAGGCACCGGTAGCATCGTAGCTATTGGAAGACACTTGGATGGGTTGCGTGTGAGTTACCTCTCCACATCCTCACCTCTAGCAGCTGTTTCTCCACCTCGTCGTGGACCAGGTCAATGCCCATTCTCTTCTCACGATGGTACAAACATTCCTGGCACATCTGAAATGAGCAGGAAACTCAACAGTCACACAGCCACATCTTTACATTAACAATAATAATCCTTGCATTTGATGTAGCACTTTTCATGTCTTCTAGACGTCTCAAAGTGCTTCACACAATAGACTGTAAACTGAATTGATTGTATATTTGTGGGCGAAACGCAGCTGCCAATTGCGAACAGCAGCGTCCCCACAAACAGTCGTGGGTTAAAATGACCAATTATAGTATTGTGTTTTTTTTGGAGGGATTATTATTAAGCGCGCGTGTGTGTTTGTGTGTATGTGTGGAGTAAGAAAACTTGCCTAAGGTTTCGCCCTGATCTGCCTGGATTTAAGTTGAGTGCTCTCACCACTGAGCTCCATATTGAGACACTGATGCGCACAACATTTGTGTTCACAGTCCATTTTGTACTCTTTAGCAACAGTTGAGTGACATCAGACGGAATCAAGCTGATCATATCGAGGTCAGAGCCACAGCTCACACACAGGCCATTCCTCTCATTGAGTCCATCCTGATGGTTTTGTCCAATATGAGCTGCCCAGTTTGGACCAGAGGAAACCAGAGATGGGAGTTTATCAGAACACCAGTTTATATCAGCAGATCTGTTAATCCCATTGCTCTGTGTTTCACCAGACTCCTTTGTGCCTCTACAGTACTCCCCAAGTCGCTGTCTAATCTCACTCTCCGGCTTCCACTGTAACACGTATGACGGACATAATCCTACATGTGTGATGTCAGCAAATGGGCTGGTGGCCACACCATTTCTGGGTATTTTGATGCTGGTCGAGGCTGCTGATAATTGAGATGTGTTACTTTACGTCATTGGGGATCTCAGGGTAAGTCATTACTTTTACATTGTCCTTGCATGTTTTGGCTATAAGCGAAGCTTGGTGTTCTGATAATGCCAGATCCCCATCAGACACAGGGCCCGAGGCAGCACTCTGCCCCAATTGCGCGCAGTCCTATTGCTTCTCCAGACAAACATCTGCGGTTGTAATTCCACCAAGTGCAAATACACAGAAACATATATATATATCCCGTGGATTCAAGGATACTGACAATCAGTACACCCAGGCCCCCCCCAGTATAGAAACACAGCCCGGTGGCTTTCTGTGTTTTGGGTGAATTGCAAACCTGTATTTATTCCCAAATTGGCTTCCGGCATTCTGAATGTAACTTGAGACCAAACTGTGAGCCATTCGCTTGATTTCTCTTCCTCCATATGCCAGTCACCTGTTGTTTTATCCCCCGTGCACAAAATCAATCTTTCTTCTTGACTGCAGTCGATGATGAATAGTGAGGCTAGTATCAGGGTGGGGAGGGCTATGGGGAGAGGGCGTGGGAGAGTGGGACTGATTTTCAAAGAGTCATCACAGACACAATGGGCCAAATGGCCTCCTTCTATGCTATATAATTCTATGATTCTATGACCCTGGTCTTTTTTTCATCTAGTATTTCTTATGCTCTTATGAGAGATTTTAGTTTGGGATCCTTGTGTGAGATCATTGTGAAATTGCTGTTGACTTAGACTGGGAACAGAAAGCCTGAATGAGTTTCACGTTTGAAGACTTCCGAAATGTTTTCCTGGCTCCCAACTGCACATTGGATAAGTAATGCAGCACAAGTAAAGATCAAGGATGAAAAGGGATTCCTTCATTGAAGAGCGAGTTCAATACCACGTCTAACAACATAGCTAAACAGATCCATGGGTGACAGTTGATTGAGGAGGGGAACTGAGCAACAATAAGATGAATCTTACAAGATCCCAAAGATTTCAGACAAACGTACGTTGCAGAAGAGAAATAAATAAAAAATAAAAGCAAGCAACAACCACAACAACAAAATTATATTTGGATAGCGTCTTTTACGGACGGGAGGACGTCCCAAGGCGCTGGACAGTCAGTATTTCGGACCTGAGCTGGGGTCGGGATCAGGGAAAGGAGGGGATTTGGGGTGACCTATGGGACCATCGAAAAGGATGGCTTTGAGGCGGGACTTGAAGCAGGCTACAGAGGGGACGAGGCAGAATTCCAGAGGTTGGGGGCAGAGTGGCTGAAGGATTGCCTGACGATGGTGGGGTAGGTGGATTGAGGAACATGGAGCAGGCTGGAACCCACTGAGCAGAGGGAGTGGGCAGGATGGTAGGGGGTAGGAGGTCACAGAGATAGATAGGGAGGGGCAAAGCCATGGAGGCCTTTAAAGTTGAGGACCAGGATCTTGAATTGAATCCTCTGGGTGATGGGGAGCCAATGGAATCGGGCGAGAATTGAGCGATGGGGATGTAGAGCTTAGAGCACTGGAGGACATGGGCTGCAGAGTTCTGGATGATCTGCAGCCTATGGAAGTAGGAGTTGGGAAGACCAACAAGCAGAGTGTTGGCATAGTCGATCCTGGATGTGATGAAGGCATGAACGAGGGTTTCAGCAGCCTGAGGGGTGAAGTAGTAGCAGAGTCGGGCAATGTTGCGGAGGTGAGGGAAGGCAGAGTGGATCATGGCTTGGATGTGGGGGTGGAAAAACAGTTGAGGATCAAACAAGACACCTACGTTCCTGACTGGCTTGGTGAGGTGGAGTGTGAAACCATGGAGGTTGATGCTGCCAGTGCATGATGTGTGAAGGTGCTCGCTTGAGCCAATCAAGAGGGCCTTGGTCTTGTTGACATTCAACTGTAGAAAGTTAGCTCTCATCCAGGACTTGATGTCTGACAGGCAGTCTGTCAGGACAGCAGTGGTCATGGAATCAAGGGTAGAGGCAGAGAGGAGAGATAGAGTTGAGTGTCATCCACATACATGTGGAAGTTGACGCTATATCTGCGGATGATGTCACCAACGGGGAGCGTGTAGATATTGAAAAGTAGGAGGCCATGGACAGAGCCCTGCGGGATGCCAGCTGACAGAGCAGGGGCTAGAGGAGAAGCCATTGGAGGCAACAAAGTCGAGACAGTGAGAGAAGTAAGAGTCAAACCACCCGAGGGCAGGCCCATGAAGATTGAGTTGGGAGGAGAGATGGTGTGGTTGACAAAGGGAAGGCAGCAGAGAGGTCAAGGAGGACAAGGAGGCAGAGAGAGCCCTGATCACAGATGTTTAGAATGTCGTTAGAGACTTTGACCAGGGCTGTCTCCGTGCTATGGGCAGCACGGAAACCGGATTGTGAAGGGTTCAAAGAGGGAATGGTGAGAGAGAAAGGAGCAGAGCTGGGACACAACGGCTCGTTCCAGGGGGACTTGGAGAGGAATGGGAGGTTGGAGATGGGATGGTAGCTGGAGAGTAATGATGGGTCCAAGGAAGGTTTTTTTCAGCATGACAGCTGTTTTTAGAGGGGTGGGAACAGTACTGGTGGACGTGGAGAGGATGATGATATCAGTTAGGAGAGTGGGGGGGCAGGAGGTGGAGCTAGGAGATGAGGGGAGAGGTGACGATGGAGTCAAGGTGGGTTTCATTTTCTGGGTGGTGGGCTTCAAGCAGGGCTGAGAGTCAAAAGTTTTGAACTTTTGTTTGCCTCAGGACTGTTTAGGAGGAACCAACTGTAACTCAGTGGTTAGAGCACTCGCCGAACAAGCATGAGACCCGTGTTTGAATCCAGGCAGGTCAGGGCGAAACCTTGGGCAAGTTTCCTTACTCCACATACACGCCTAATAATAGTCCCTCCAAAAAGAAAGCCTGCAATAATAAAATTGGTCATTTCAATCCACGACTGTTTGTGGCGTCACTGCTGTGCGCAATTGGCTGCCGCGTTTTGCCCACAAATGTACAGTCAATTCATTTTACAATACATTCTGTGAAGCGCTTTGAGACGTCTAAAAGATATATCAAATGCTATATCAAATGCAAAGATTATTATCATTATTATTCTTATTAATATTTCCATTGCCGTATTTTTAAAGTCAGAGTATCTATTCAAATAACTTTATGGCAAACTTGTATTTCAATCAGAAGAGCAGTACATTGTAATAGAATGACAAATTGGCACAGATGTTCTTTTTAGCCCTAGAGATGTGCAGCTAGGTGGGCAAATACTGGTAGTTCTGGACCTGCTTTAATGTGAGCTTCAGGCCACTGCTTCTTTGGCAACACAGTAAACTGGGATAATTACTAGTATTAGAATCGGGAACTATTTCCACCACATAGATTATATTGCACACTGACACTGCACTTAAGTGAATATAATAGTTAATCAATAGTTAATTAAAAAGTTAACCATCAGTGTCTTGGCAGATAATTGCACCTTTATGAGAGAAGTAGATGGGTATTTGGGGAGGACAAAATTGTAGGTCTATGGAGGGAAAGCGGGCCAGTGGAATTGAGTTGGACAGCTCTTTTCGGAACTGGGCCGACACAATGGGCCGAATGGCCTCCTTCTGTGCTGTATAATTCTATGGTTCTGTGAATTGCCTTGTTAAACTTCCTCAATGTTCTTGGTGTCTTGGTCCTCACACAATGCCCAGCTCAAGACTTACCTTATTTCAGTCAGTTCACACCACTTTGTCTCAAATTTAGAATGTTTTCTTAGAAATAAACCGGTTTCCAAATTAAATCTGGATTTAATCCAAGATGGAATGTCACACTCTTATTATGTTTTGGGAAAATATTCATCACAACAGAGTTCAGTGTAGCTTTTCTCTGAACTCCTGTACCAAGCTCCTTGAATCCATCACCCCCAACCTCACCCAGCTCCACCGGCTCCCCATTCCCCAAAGGATTGGGTTTAAAATTCTCCCCATGACTTTTAAAGCCCTTCATGGTCTTGCTCCTCCCTATTCCCAGTAACCTACTAAATCTTTACCAACCAGGCCGCTCATTCCACTCAGCAGCACTGGCCTGCTTCATGTCCCCTGCAATGCCCTATCCACCATTGGTGTTCAGGCCTTCAGCTTTTCTGCCCCAAAACTCTGTAACTCCATCCCAGAGCCCCTCCACCTTGCCCCATCCGTCGCTTCCTTCAAGGTCTGCCTCAAGTCTTTACTGTTTAATCATGCTTCCGGCCACACGCCCACCCTCCCTACCTTCCGAACCGTCTCAAGACCCTCCTCTTTGACTCCGGCTTTGGTCACCCTCCTACCCTCACCCTCCCTGCCCACCTCCCCTTCTGATCCCAACCCCCAGTTCGGTTGCCGTCTGTCCCGACATGAGCAGGAGCTGCCGTATAGAAATATACTTTGCTACTGTGTTGTTGCTGGAAAGTGGCTGAAAGTAGCTTGAGGAGTTTAGGGAGGTGCCAGGCCACTGATTCGCAGGTGACTGTGCGGATTTTGAAATCGATCCATCCTGTGACAGGGAGGCAAGGCAGCACAATGCAACTTACACTGACACCGTGCAACACCTTCATATCATGAGCGGAATCTCAAAGCGCTTCATGTTGCACCTAAGTTTAGGCGTGGGAGTCGAGGAGTGAGGAGAGAAGAGATTATACGTGAAATATCTTGTCTAAAGCCAAGTGACGGACGGGTCTTTATCAGAATTCACGCGGGCACACACATGTACGCATACACACACACACACGTACATACACACACACACACACACACAAAGGGCCTTTTATATCCTGCACAGTTACATGTCTTTTATCCAAATAAATGCCCCAATTCTTCTGATTCTTTTAGTGCGAATATAATCTTGAGATTTATTTGATGAGTGACAATTATTACCAGGGGCTAAATCGAACCTCAGTGTTCTGGTTACATCCCGCATGGGGAGACAAAGCACATGCAATTTAAAACCATCAGTGGTGATTACACTGCAATCTTTGTAATATAGTTGCACACACATTGGCTCTACTGCCACAAATCAAACCCCAAACAAATAAATGGTGTAAACGGTCCATTTCATTAAGAAAACCACAGTGTGCGGAGAGTGTCAGTGTCGATGGCTGAGCCTCTGCGCCAATGTTCCACGTTTGACTCCTGGACATACCTACAGAGCAGCCCATGATTGTGATGTCACTGGTGCCAATGTTATCAGTTCACAGTGTGCAGCTCAGCTCACCTGCCCGAGACACTGTGCAAAAATACACACTGTGGGGGCTGTGTGTGGGGGGGGGGGGGGGTTAGTGCTTCACACACTCTGAACATGCTAGCCAGGGGGACTGAGCACAGCTTTGGAATCTCTGCAATGACAGGAATTGGGACCATTTTGGCATCTTTAAAGGCTTGGACAGGTGGGTGCGTGGGGCAGGGGTGGGGGTGGTGGGGGGGAGAGTGGGGCAAAGGGAAGGGAAGGGCCTGAAAGTTGGACAGACACGATGGGCCAAATGGCCTCCTTCTGCGCTGTCCCGTGACAATTGAATGCAATTGCCGGGACGGTGGTGCAAAGGTGAACTGGACAGAAACAAGACCCCGATCTCCTTTCGTCCAGCAAATCCTTACGTTCTTACGACATTCTAAGATCGGCCGCTGAGTGCAGCATTTGCTTTTCAATTTAACCTCTGGTTTGGAAAGGAGCTACCCTGTCTCCGAACGGATTGCCTGACCTGAAGGTGAGCGTCTGTCTCCTCCAGCGCTCTCTCCACCTTCTTCTTGAGTTGGCTGAGAGCGTGGCTCTCCATGATCATCTGGTCCAGCTCATGGTCCAGCTCTGACTTCCAGAAGCTGATGTCCTCCACCCTCTCCCCGATCTTGCTGCTGGTGTCGTTCTGTACTTTCCTGGTCAGCTGGTCCTTGTCCTGGATCAGCCGCTTGGTGTCGACCCTCAGCTTCTCGGCGTTGTGCCTGGAACAGTGCGACTGCTTGTAATTGTTGTGGTTGGACTCGACCCACTCTCCCGGCGTGTACCTGCTGAACAGGGCGATGCGGTTGGAGCTCGCCGGCGAGCAGGGGTCCATCACCGGGCAGGGGTCGATCACCGAGCACGGGTTTACCACCGGGCAATTGATGGGGGGCCGCGAGGAGATGGCGGGGCAGGAGTGCATGACGGGGTAGGAAGGCACCGGGCAATTGATGATCGGACCCCCCGTCACCGTGGGGCAGGACGTCATCGGAGGCTGCGAGGTCATCGGAGGGTACAGGCGTCCGCACAAGTTCTTGGTGAAGGGCGAGAGGGACGTGTTGACGCTGGCTTGCTTGTAATAGGTACTGGGCCTCCATGGCAGACCTGCGCTACTGCATCTGGTCTCCAGATCTCCAATACAACACCTCCCATACATGGCAGCTCTAGTTCCTACAAAAACAAACAGAAGCCTATATTAGCATGGGATGGGATCCTGATGTGCTTCGTCTGCTCAGTTAGCCAGAGTCTAGCAATTAACTAACTTCAAGGGGAAAATAAGCTTCCCCAATACCTGTCTCACCCTGCTAAAGGCTATCAGCCTAGATAGTCAGCATGGCTGGGGGCACGGCTGTGACATAAGGTGGATATCATAGAAACTTTCACACTGCAGCATTGTGACATCCTCAACATCATAAAGCTTTGCTGGGTGTAAACGCGTCATGGAAAACACTTCCTAAATGGGTTGGCGGTGGGGGGGGGGGGGGGGGGGGTGGAGATGGGAGGGAGGGAGGGAGGGGATGAGGGGGCGGGGGGGGTGTGAAAAAATCCATGCCTATTGAGTTAGGATGATTTCCTCCATCTGCTCAGGCTCCAGCACAGATGTGAGACGGTAGCTTCAGCTCCTGCCTGTTTGCAAAGCTGGGGAGGATTGTGTGGAGGTTCTGAGAGTGTATGTGTGTGTTTTTTAATGTATTATTCTCTTCTGCTCCCTCCCTCCCCACCAAAAAAAAGTGTCATTTCATGCCTCCCCCTCTCCCTCCCTCCCCTCCCTCCCTCCTTGCCTCCCCAGGACTACTTCCGAGTTGATGATATTATAATGTACGGTATAAGATGGTGAGTTGTCGCATTGGGATAAGTCGGGAGCTGGTGTGTGTGTGTCGGTGTGTGTGTGTGTGTGTCGGTGTGTGTGTGTGTTTGGTTGTGTGTGTGGATGTGGACCAGGGCTTTGCTCTCTGACCACGCGGTTGCTAAGGACGCTGTGACACTCCAGACCTTAGCAACAGAGTCAGTCAGTCAGTCAAAGCCTTGGTCCCCAGGCAGAGGAGGGGGGTGGGAGAGAGAGAGAGAGAGAGAGAGACTGATGATGTTAGCCTGTCTGACTGGGTGGGAAATACAACACCAGGCAAGCCAAGGCAAGGGGGGTGGGGGGTGGGGGGGTAGAGCTGATCTGTCTCCCTGTTACTGCTGTAGTTCTTCTTCCTATTATTATTTCACCAGACAGACAGACAGACAGACACACACACAGACAGACACAGACAGACAGACACAGACAGACTGCTTTACCAATGCCTTGCTTAGTAAATACACAGTCACTGGAATAATAATAATAATACTTGCATTTGATGTAACGCCTTATCGCATCTTCGAGACGTCTCAACTGCTTCACAGAATAGACTGTAGAATGAATTGACTCTAGTTTGTGGGTGAAACGCAGCAGCCAATTGCAGTGTCACGCAAACAGCCGTGGACTGATTGATCAGTTTATTATTATTTTTTAAGGGATTTTATTGTACCTCCAGAAAAGCAATCTACCCATCGTCTATCAACACAGGTTCTAGTCACAGATAGATAGATAGATAGATAGATAGATAGATAGATAGATAGATAGATAGATAGATAGATAGATAGATAGATAGATAGATAGATAGATAGATAGATAGATAGATAGATAGATAGATAGATAGATAGATAGATAGATAGATAGATAGATAGATAGATAGATAGATAGATAGATAGATAGATAGATAGATAGATAGATAGATAGATAGATAGATAGATAGATAGATAGATAGATAGATAGATAGATAGATAGATAGATAGATAGATAGATAGATAGATAGATAGATAAAGCAGAGGTGTGCGGAGTAAGGAAACTTGCCCAATGTTTCGCCATGCCGGGAATCGAACCCAGGTCTCTCATTTGCAAGACTAACGCTCTAACCACTACTATACAAGACTCCACTACGCTATATAGTAAATGTACAGACACTACATACAGTACATACAGTAAATACAGGAGGCCAAGGTGAAATGTAACCATAAGAGTTAAGACCTCTGAAATGCTACCCTGTACGGAGGGTGCTATATAAGTGTGCATCGTTGTTATAAATATACATTCACCACACTCTACAGTGAATGCAGTACTACACTGTATAGTAATACACAATCACTATACAGTAAATACAAGGTCACTACACTACAATAAATATAGTCTCTACAGTGTCCGTACTGTAAATCACAGTTACTACACTACAGTAAATATGCAACAACAAAATCATATTTGTATAATGCCTTTTCTATCAGAAGGACGTCCCAAGACTCTGGACAGTCAGTGTTTCAGACCCAAGCTGGGGTCGAGATCGGGGAGGGTGGAGGGAAAGTAGGGGATGTGGGGTGACCGATGGGAGGTGGAGTGTGCAACCATGGATGATAATGCTTCCAGTGCCCGAGGTGCGGAGGAGCTGGCAAGAGCCAATCAGGAGGTCCTCGGTCTTGTTGACATTCTACTGTCAGAGCCAACAGAAAGTTAGCTCTCGTCAGGACTCGATGTCTGGCAGGCAGTCTAACAGGACAGCAGTGGTCATGGAATCAAGCGTAGAGGCAAAAAGATAGAGTTGGGTGTCATCCACATACATGTGGAAGTTGACCCCGTGTCTGCGGTAATGTCACCAAAGGTGAGCATGTAGACATTAAAAAGTAGGGGGCCAAAAACATTGGTGGCGACAAAGTGGAGCTGGTGAGAGTCGAACCAGGCAAGGGGAACGTCCATAAAAATTGAGCTGGGGGAAGAGGCGGTGTGGGAGGATGGAATGAATGACAGCGTCGAAGGCAGCAGAGAGGTCAAGGAGGTAGAGAAGGCAGAGGGAGCCCTGATCACAGATGTTTCAAATGTCGTTAGACTTACAATCACAATACAATAAATGTACAATAAATACACAGTCACTGCACTGTACAATCAATACACAGTCACTACACTGTAGAGTAAATACACAGTCACTACACTGAACAATCAATACACAGTCTCTGCACTAATCAAATGCGAGGGCTTTTAGTATGAATTATTTTGATATACATTAAATACAGTATAGGAATAATCATCCTTGCATTTGATATAGTGCTTCAACACATCGATATAGTATCTCAAAGCACTACATAGGATTCATTGTCCATTGTAGTGGCTATTATTTTTGGAGATGAATGCATCAGAATCATTGACACAGTGATGACCTTCAAGTGAATGATTGATTGATCGATCAGTGTCGGAGGATTGTTTAGCCAGGACATTGGGAGAGAGAAACTCCTTGGTATTTTGTAACAGCCTCTTGGGATTGTTAACATCCACATCAATGGCATTGATGGGACCTCGGTCTAACGTTTCATCTGAAAGATGGATGTTGAAGGTGCTTTATGAACTCACTTCCCCATTGTGATGTTCAAGTCATTTTATAACTTCAGTCACCTTATTTACCCTCATTCCCAGTTAGGATAACTAGACACTACTTTACAAAATATATTACAGTGATTAAACAATACTTGGGTGTGCCTGAGGCCAACAATATACTAGACAGATTTGGCAGATTTGGTATACAGTACTGTACCATGTAAACAAACACTGACACTGATAGACTGGGTCAAGTGTTTCAAATATTGGCTAATTTTTCCCCCTTCAATTGTCTCCCTGTTTTCCCTGAAGGCAGTGATTCATGCCAGAGTGCGGTTCCTCACACACTGTCAGCCATTCAGTGCCACGTCCACCGGACATTCCTTGTCCTTGCCCCCGAGACAGTAGGTTGTGGGTTCAAGCCCCTTCGGAACTTAGAATTCATATAGTCTAGGCTGACACTCCAATGTCTCCTACACTGTCAGAGGCCGCTTCCTTCCGGTGAGATATTAAACCCTCCTATCCAGGTGGACGTTAAAGATTCTGCGGCACTATTGGAAAAGAGAAGGGAGTTTCTCTCTCCTGGTGTCCTGGCCAACAACCCCCCAAAATAATATTGGTCATTGGTTACATGACTGTTTGTGGGACAATATTTGTGCACAAATTGGCTGCCAGGTTCATCAACACATACCATTTATGGGGGTCGCCTCACAAGACAGTAACATCAATTCAGATGAAGATGGCCCTTTGGCTCATCTGATCTCATCCCTTCAGAACACCCACTCTACCGTCCCCCCTCATCACAGCATCAAAACTGCTTTTGAAATGAGTTCCAGCAACCTGGCCACAATCACCCTTTCTGCCAAACTTGTTCCAGTCATTAATTACCCTCAGAGTAAAGAAAAACTTCCTGGTGTTTGTTCTGAAATTGCCCTTTGCAACTCTGAGCCAGTGTCCTCTTGTTTTACTGTCTTGTTGCATCCTCAAGTATTGATCTGGGTTTACTTTTTCAATCCCATTTTACATTTTATACACCTCAATGAGGTACCCGTTGAGTTGTCTCCACCGCATTGCCTGCCTCCACCCCTATCTCGCACTAAAAGGCGCCAAAACCCGTCTCCACGCTTTTGTCATCTCTGCCCCTCCCCCGTATTTGTCACTTGAGGATCAGAGTGGTTGGTTGGGTAGTGGAATAGAGCTCTTGGGGACTGCAGGATGTAATGTGTGTGAACCGAACGAAGGGGCAGAGGAGTGGGGTATGGGAAGGTCAAACAGGCAAGGTGGGAGGGAGATGCAGAGGTGTGAAATTGGTTGTTCACTCCACAGCTGTTTGCGGGTGGTTGCTGTGTGCAAATTGGCTGCTGCATTTGCCTCCAAAATACACAGCTAGCTCCTACACTTTTTAAAGTATATCCTGTGAAGCACTTTTATATAATAATCCTTGCCTTTTATATGGTGCCTTATCCTTTGTCTCAAAGAGTCTCGCAGATTATACTATAAAGTGGAATGACCGTAAGTTTTGATTAAATAATAAAGCAAATGCAAAGAATATTACAACAACAACTACTTGCATTTATATACCGCCCTTCACCCAGGTAGCGTCCCAGTGCGAATATCAGGGTTAGGGGACATAGTCACTACACTTTATTTAATATAATTATTTTATTCAAATAGTTTAATCCGATTTAAAATAGTTGTTAAAAGAAACAACAACAACAACAATGAAATGACATTTATAGAGTGCCTTTCGTGTCAACAACAACAACTTTGATTTATTTCGCGCCCTCCTCGCCGGACGGCGTCTCAGAGCGCTTCACGTCGGGAGGACGTCCCAAGGGCGCTGAAACAGAGGGGAGGTGAAGATAAATTTTTTCACACAGAGAGTTGTTCAGACCTGGAACGCATCGCCTGAAAGGGTGGTGGAAGTCGATTCGATGACGGCATTTAAGAAAGAAGTAGATAGTTATTTGGGGATAGGACAGGTTTGCTGCACTATGGGGAGAGATCGGGGGAGCGGGATTGATTTGGACGGCTCTTTTCAAAGACACGATGGGCTGAATGCCTTCCTTCTGTAGAATTCTATGATTCTACGGCAATGCTAAATGTGGAGTTCCGTAGCTGTGAGGGCACTCGCCTGGCGAATGAGGGTCCAGGCAGCAAGTTTCCTTACTCCGCGTGCCTGGTTTGCCCACAAATACACCATTAGTTCACCTGACAATACACTTTGAGAAGCACTTTGAGAAATCTAGAAGACGTGAAAAGCACTACATCAAACGCAAGCATTATTATTATTATTATCATTATTATTATTATTATTAAATGAATTGTTGCTGTCGACATCGATGGTATAAAAGTGACCATTATTAACAATAACAATCCTTGCTATTTACACAGCGCTTTTCACATCTTCCAGACGTCTCAAAGCGCTTCACAAGGTGTGTTGTGGAGTGAACTGACTGTCAAGATGTGGGCGAAACGCGGCCGTCAATTGCGCACGGCAATAACCCTTATTAATAATGATCATAATAAGGATTATTATTATTATTATCATATTGCTGTAACATATCATTGTTACACACAGAGCCGTGGGATTGGGGGGCAGGCGTTTGACGTATGAAGTGTGTGACTGGTGTGAGTGGGGAGAATGACAGGGTTACAGTGACCTGGAGAGAGAAAGGGGTTGGTTGGTGGCGGGGGAACCTTTGTGCGGGGGCCGCGGGGGGCGCGGGGGACACTGATTCCAGGTGCACCGCCAAGACCGGAAGTGATGGTAAAATGGCGGCGATACCCAGTAACGCGCCGGCGGGTGAGTGTCTGACACACACAGAGAGGACAGCACCTGAGCGCACACACAGAACATCAGACAGCAGACACACAACAACCTTTCACACCCCCCCCCCCCCAGGCTAAAGGTCGTGGGTTCAAGCCCCAAGTCGGCGTGGGGGGGGGGAGAGTTATAATAATAATAATAATCCTTGCATTTTAATATAACGCGTTTCACATCTTCTAGACGTCCCAAAGCGCTTCACGGAATATACTGTAAAGTGATTTGACTGTGTATTTGTGGGCGATTGCGCACAGGGGCGACCACACAAACTCATGGATTGAAATGACCCAATTTATTATTGTTTTTTGGAGGGATTATTATTGTGTGTTTGTGTGTGTGTTTGTAGACTAGGGAAACTCGCCCAAGGTTTCGCCCCTTGACCTGCCGGGAATCGAACCCGGGTCTCTCGCTTGCTAGGCCAGTGCTCTAACCGCTGAGCTACAGGACTTCACGTTATCAGAGAGCGACAGAGTTACACAGCACAGAAGGAGACCATTCGGCCCGTCGTGCCTGTACCAGCTATTGAAAGAGCTGCTCAATTAGTCCCACTGGCTCCCCGTGTCTCCCTTGGCATTGCCCCGAATAATAATCCCCCCCCACCGGCCCCCAAATAAACAATAATAATTTGGTCATTTTCAATCCACGACTGTTTGTGGGGACGCTGCTGTGCGCAATTGGCTGCTGCTTTTCGTGCCACAAATTATACAGTTGATTCACTTTATAGTAGGTTCTGTGAAGCGCTTTGAGACGCCTAGACCAGTGGTTCTCAACCTTTATCAGTAATGTACCCCTTGTTAATTTTCAACATTATCATGTACCCTCCACCCAACCACACACACACACCACTCCCCACATTCCACTTGTATTTTATGACCAGGCTTTTCTTATATAGCAAAGTATCTAGCGACATACAAAACGAGGGGAATAGCAATTAAATATATAATTTGGAAGGCTATAAAACACTAAATAAATCAATGTACATGTGACCCCCTGGGGTACATGTACAACCAGAACCGCTGGTCGGGGGGACGTGATACGCCCTGCATCAAATGCAAGGATTATTATTATTGTTGTTGGAGGTGTTGTCCTTCATATGAGATGTGAAATCGAGGTCCTGTCTGTGCCAGTTGGGTTCAGCTGAATGTTCAAAATCCTCCAGCACTAATTGAAAAAAAAGCCCTCGGCCAAATCGGACATTGACTTCACAACTATTTGTGGGACGCTGCTGTGCGCAAATTGCCTACAAGTCTAATGTGCTGTAAATCCTGTGACACATTATGGAAACCCATCTTCATGCTTAAGGATATCCAAACCAAACTGAAAACTCCATGCATCCCACCTACACATGGAAATTCCAGAGAGATTGTTGGAATGGAATGGAGTACGTTCCCTCTCCCTGGAGGGACGCATCCTGCTAACCCAATTCCGGAGAGTATTAGGTGCAGGTTGGTGAGAGACAAGAGTTGGGGACCTCAGATTGTGTGTTGGGGTAACTACTGGAGTCTAACCAGGTAAAACCACAAGGACCACCCTTGCTATTAGGGCTTTGGGTTTGCCAGGTTAAAAGGAGCTGTGTGCGATGATTCGCTACCCCCAGTGACTGGTCTGCCCCTGTTAAGAATATTGATGAGGTTCTGCATGTGTTGGACACCAGGCTGACCAAAAAAGAAGGGGAAAATTGATAACCATTGAATTTCATAGAATCATCGAATTTTACAGTACAAAAGGAGGCCATTCGGCCATTGAGTCTGTACCGGCTCTTTGAAAAGAGCTATTCACAGTCATTCCCACTCCCCTGCTCTCTCCCCATAATCCCGCAAACCCATCCTCCCCAAATAACTATCCACCTCTCTTTTAAATGTTATTATCAAATCGGCCTCCACCACCTTTTCAGGCAATGCATTCCAGATTTGAATAACTCACTGAGTGAAAACATTTCTCCTCACCTCCACTCTGCTTCTTTTAGAAACTATTTCAAATCTGTTACCTCGGGTCACTGACACACCCACAAGTGCAAACAGTTTTTCTGTTTACCCTCAAGATTTTGAAAACTTATTTTAGGTCTCGTAACCTTCTCTGCTCCAATGAGAATAATCTTAGGCCTCTCTAGCCTTTCCTCATAACTGAAGTCCCTCATTCCTGGTACCATCCTGGTAAATCTTCTCTGCACTCTTTCCAACGCCTTAACATCCTTCCTAAAGTGTGGTGCCCAGAACTGAACACAATTCTCTAGCTAAGGCCTAACCAGCATTTTATACAGATTAATTAATCATCTATGCCCCTATTTCTAAAGCCTAATATCCTTTTTTTAAAAAACAGATAGCCATAACTACCTGTCCTGCCACATTCAAAGATTTACTTCCATGAACCACCAGGTCTCTCTGTCCCTTCACCCACCCGTAAGATTGTACTATCTAGCCTGTATTGCCATCCTCATTCTTCCTCCCCAAATCCTTCACTTCACATTTCTCCACGTTAAACTTCATCTGCCATGTGTCTGCCCATTTTACCATTCTGTCCTATGTCCTCTTGGCATCTGCTACTATCCTCCTCACTATTTACTACTTTTCCTAACTTTGTATTATCTGCAAACTTGGAAATTGTACTCTCTGTATCCAAGTCCAGATCATTTATATATATTGAAAAGACCAATACTGATCCTTGGGGGACGCCACTGTACATTTCCGTCCAGTCAGAAAAACCACAACTCTTTGCTTTCTGTCTCCCAGCCAGTTCTGGATCCATGCTGCCACTGTCCCTTCAATACCGTGGGCTTCTATTTTCCTTACAAGTCTCTTATGCGGCGCTTTGTCAAATGCCTTTTGAAAGTCCATATGAACTACATCAACTGCACTACCTTCATCCACCCTCTCCGTTACTTCATCAAAAACTCTTATCAAGTTTGTTAGACAAGATTTGCCTTTAACAAAACCACACTGGCTGTCCTTTATTAACTCATATTTTTCAAAGTGAAGATATATTTTGTCCTGGATTATAATCTCTAGAAGTTTCCCCATGACTGAAATTAGACTGACTGAAGTTAGACTGATTGGCCTATAGTGCCCAGGTTTGTCCTTCTGCCCTTTTTTGTACAGGGGAGTAACATTAGCAACCTTCCAGTCCTCTGGCCCCTGTGTCCAAGGAAGATTGAAAGATTGTGGCCAGAGCCTCTGCTATTTGCACCTGTACTTCCCTTAGTAACCTAGGATGCATCCCATCTGGGCTGGGTGACTTATCTACCTTGAGCACCATCAACCTTTTTAGTACTTCCTCTCTGTTTATACTTATCCTATCCAATTCCTCTACCCTCTCCTCCGATACTATGGCATTGGATGTATCCTCTTTCTTTTGTGAAGACAGATGCAAAGTTCATTCAGTACATCAACCTCCCCATAAGATTTCTTCCTTGGTCCCTAATTGGCCAAACCTTACCTTTGACTAACCTTTTATTCTTGATATGCTTGTAAAATACCTTAGGGTTCCCTTTAATGTTACCCGCTAATCTTTTCTTGTACAATCTCTTTTCCCCTCTTATTTATCTTTTCCGTTCTCCTCTGTACATTCTATATTCTATTTGGTTGTCTTCTGAATTTTGGGCCTGACATTTGTCATAAACCTCCTTTTTCTGTTTTAGTTTAGTCCCAATTTCCCTCGTCATCCAGGGAGGTTTGGATGCCCTACATTTTCCCTTTATGGGAATGTATTTGTTCTGTCCCCAAACTATCTCCTCTTTGAAAACTTCCCATTGCTCTTTAGCTGTTTTACCTGCCTATCTTTCTTTCCAGGCCACCTTGGCTAGGTCCCTTTTTAACTCACTGATATTAGCCTCTTCCAGTTGATCATCTGCACTTTTGATTGTTCCTTTCCCTTTCCATAAGTACTCTGAATCTAATGATATTATGATCACTACTGTATTGCCCAGATGCTCTTCTACTGAAACCAGCTCCACTTGCCCCACTTCATTCCCTAGAACTGGATCCAGCACTGCTCCCTTCCTCGTTGGACTGGAAACATACTAATCAGGAAAGTTATCCTGTACACATTTCAGGAATCCTTCCCCTTCTTGCCCTCTACGCTGTTATTTTGCTAGTATATGTTGGAATAATTGAAGTCCCCCATTATCTTTCTGAAATCAGTTTACAGATCTTCTCATCCATCTCCTTCCCACTATTAGTGGTCTATGGTATACCCCTAACAGCGCAACCATTTCTTTTTTGTTCCGTAACTAACCAGATAGATTCTGTTTTTAGACCCTCTAGCACCTCATCCCTTTCCAAGGCTATAACCATGTCTTTGATTAATATTGCCACCCCCCTCCTTTTTTTTTCTTTCTTATCCCTCCTGCATTATAGCCAGAAATATTCAGCTCCCATATTTCCCTTGTTTGAGCCAAATCTCTGTTACTGTTACTGCTTCATATCCCCCTGTGGCAACTTGAACCTGCAGCTCACCAATCTTGTTTGTCACATAAGAACATAAGAAGCAGGAGTAGGCCATTCGGCCCCTCGAGCCTGCCCCGCCATTCAATAAGATCATGGCTGATCTTCTAATCTAACTCCACCTACCCATATCCCCATATCCCTTAATCCCTTTATCCATAAGAAATCTGTCAATTTCAGTCTTGAATATGTTCAAGGACTGAGCATCTCCAGCCTTTTGGGGGTAGAGAATTCCATAAATTCTCTTCCATAAAGTGAAGAAGCTTTTCCTCAACTCAGTCATCCTCCATTTCGGCACATGCACTCCAAGACCGACGTAGCTTGTTCTGCATTTCCCCCCTGTTTTATCCCTGCTTTTTCTGGATCCCTGCTTTTTGCATTTGCTTCCTCCCCTCAAAATTAGTTTAAACCCTCCCCTACAGCATTACATAACCTCCCTATAAGAACATTGGTCGCAGCCCTGTTTAGGTATTTGTTAAGCTTTATTGACGGCAACTTGACAAGTGCCTGGAAACCTGCTCCTGCTTTGCTAGCATAATGTGTTTTTAGACAGCTGGGTGTCTGACACATGCAGAAACCTGTAACCCGTAAAAGTGTGTGCATAAGAGAGGATGCTGCGTTTATCTGTAAAGTACACCGATTCCCAGCGATTCGAGGTGGTTGTTACTGTAGGTGCATTTATCAAATTATTATTAATAGCCTTCTGGCGCTTGTTGTGTAGAGTGAGTTATGATGTTTGGCTAATGAGTCAGAATTTGGAGGATGCCCAGGCGTTGAAACTCAATGTAAACCAGCATCGAAAGCGACGGGGAAAGAGTTAAAGCCTGGGAAAAACATGAAACATAAAGTCAAGAATCTGCAAATCTGGCCAAGTCCTGAATCAAACTCATTGTGGGACAAGACGTATCAACTGCTGATCTGAAAACAGTAAAATATTTCCTGGTATTCTTCTAAAACTGCATACATTCCACAACATAGCCACGACCGTGAATAAAACTGTAAAGCCTGTGTGGGCCGCAGACGGCAGGGTGAGAGCCCTGTAGCCTGCTACCCACGTGTCAGCTGGCACGCTGTGGTTCTGTGCATGATTCAACCACTTATGGTTAATCAAGAAAGTGGTGATTTAGTGACCGGGAGCAATGTTTGATTCAGGTCAACGAATGAGTGAGATTTCCCTTTGTGTTCAATTTCAGATTGCCCGGGAACAGTGAGCGAACAGGCGGGAAAAGCCTCCGCTTGTCAGGGCTGTCCAAATCAAGCAATATGTGCCTCAGGTATTGCTAAGGCTCCAGATCCAGGTATGTCCTCGAGAGGAACTCATTAGGAATTGTGGACTCCCATAGGGTATAGGTTAGCAACTTTGTCTTGCAAGTGAGAGATCCCGGGTTTGATACTCGGCCAGGGCAAAACCTCAGGCAAGTTTCCTTACTCCACACCCTCCTGAGTGTTATCCTGCCTGAGCTGTGGTATATAAATGCAAGATGTTGTAGGAACTTGGTTGCTAGTTGATTGGCAAATTGCTTTCTAGGGTAATAATCCCTCAAACTACAAGAATTTGAGTCACCAAATCTACCACTGTGGGATATTGGTGTGCGCAAATGGCTGCTGCGTTCCATCAGCAAAATTCACAGTCTTTGCATTTTGTTTTACGCTCCAGCTATTCAGGAGATTAAAGAGAAGATGGCGTCTGTAAAACATAAAATCCTGGTTTTATCTGGAAAAGGAGGGGTCGGAAAGAGCACTTTCAGTGCACACCTAGCACATGGGATAGCGAGTGATGATACGAAACAGGTTAGCAGTTTCGTCTCTCTTACCTTTCTTTATCTTCTCATCTTCTCAAGTGCCAGCGTTAGCCTCTAGCGCTCACTGTGCACGCTGCTATGAAAGGCCAGTGAGGCAGCTATGTGAGGGCACCCGGCTCCATGCAACTGCTCCAGCACAGATCAGCATCTTCATCTTCTCACATGTACCTGGAGACCATCTGAACTAAATATATTTCCGCCCACAAACTATACAGTAAATCAGTAAATCCGCTCCACAGTGTAAACTAAAGGCCAAATACTTCAGATGCTGGAAGTCTGAAACGAAAACAGAAATAACTGGGAACACTCAGCAGGTCAGGCAGCATCTGTGGAGAAAGGAAAGTGAGTCAACGGTTCGAGTCCACGACCTTTCGTCAGAACCGACGAAGTTCTGACGAAGGGTCGTGGACCCAAAACATTGACACAATTTCCTTTCTCCATAGACGCTGTCTGACCTGCTGAGTGTTCCCAGCAATTCCCTTTTACAGTATATTCTGTGAAGCTTTTTGCGACAACTTAATAGTGTGATACGGCGCTGTATCACATGCAAGGATTATTATTATATTATTAATTCGTTAAAAAAAAGTGTAATAAATTCAGCCTTTCCCATGAGAACTTGATTAATGGTTAATCTGCATCAGTGCAACATACACTCCAGGGCCCCCCAACACACACTCCAAAGATGTAACTGTTATAACATTTAAGACTTTTGATGACATTTGAGGTGGGTTCCTACCTTCTTTGATCAGCAGTGATTTCCAACTACAGTTGGAGCATTCTGGCTGTTAGTGGCCCCTCACTCACACTGATCAATGTGCCTGCAGGTTCCTTACCCTGAAATAATTCTGACATTTTATTCCTGTAGACTAGCTCCTCAGATTAGATTTGATAATGGTTTGTGGGAATGGGGAGGGGAGCATTCGTTCGAGAAAATAATAATAATAGCAATAAAATGCAGCAAACGCACAAAGAGAGGTGTGCTGCTTTGTTTTCCCCACGTTTTACAAAGCTGGTTTCAAAGCTGTTTTGAAAAGAGAAGGGAGTTTCTCCTGGTGTCCTGGCTGACAATCCCCCAGATAAAATTGGTCATAGCTATTTGTGGGACATTCGTTGCCTTGTGCAAATTGGCGGCTGCCTTCACCTCGAAAATACCCAGTCACTCACTTCACAGTAAATGAAGACATCTTCTTGATGTGAAAGGCGCCAAGTGTCACATGTAAGGATTATTATTTTTAGCCCCGCTTTTCAATTTTTACAAAGCTGCAATGGAAAGGGAAACGAGAGACCCAGTGATTCACCAGCAAGGCTTAAGTAGAGATTTCTCATTATATGAGAAAAATCCCACCTAGCAATTGCTACAGTTGTGTCATAATTCTTGCATTTAATATAGCAGCTTATCAACGTCATTGAGACATCTGCGAGGGCTTCACTGGATTTTACTGCGAGATGTAGTGACTGTATTTGTAGGTGAGTCTGTGTTTACATATCTCCTGGCCAACAGACAAGTAAACAGCTGTGTGTAGTTTCTGCTTCTTCCACCCTTTTCTTAACTCACCACACTTAGTAACAAGGTTACTGAGGCAGAAACCCCGGCATTTCAGCGGTTACAGTTTCACATTTCAAACAAAATGATTAAGGCCCCTTTATGTCACAAGTTGTTGGATGAGTTTCAAGAAATTAGTTCTGTTTGGAAGTTTTCTATTTGTGCATGTAAAATTACTAATGTAACACCACATTTTTTCTACTGCGCCAAAAATATTTAAGATCGCTCTGTGCACTTAAATAGCAGCTTTAATTAGCAGCCAGAGAATGCTCATGCTGACGCACAGAGTTTAATAATTTTTTGCCTTTAATACCACATTCTTCCTGTTTGATTTTTGAGATATTTCCACGTACATGTGTTTTCTGGGGGGAAAAGAGATTTCATTCCCACATGTGATCTGCGTATTCAGAATAATGGCTTCACATTGTTTGACTGCTGGTAATTTGTAACAGAGATCTCATTTGAGCTGGATGTAAACAGCTGCCTATTTGTGCCCAGAGGAACAAACAGAGCAATACATCAAACGAAAGAGAGGTAGCTTTACGATTTCTAAAAGTAGCCAAAATTAAAGGCAGGAAAGATACTAAGGGCCAATGCTTCCATTTGAGTACACCACCTTATCATGTTGTCAAAGTGCTTGTTAGAAATTTTTTTCCTGTAAAATATGCTTGTAATTGCAGGCAAATATGGTAGCCAATTTCCACACAGCAACATCCCACGATTTAATCCCATAGGGTTGTTGGCCAGATCAACATAAAGACAGTCGGGAGTTAAAACCTCCACTGTTAACATTTAAAATGCCAACACGTTCTCTCCGCTAATAGTTTTATGGACCTCATAAATCTAATACAGTGAGATTTTTGAGGTGCTGTTTTGAGGATTATACACGTTCTCTCAGAAAGAATCGTAAATATTAATACTGGGAGGTGCTGTCTCTCTCCTTTGGCCTTTACAAGCAATTGGTCCTGTAAATATTCCTGAATTGGATCACTTTAATCGGAGGAGTCAATGGAATGTTTATCCTTTGCCATTTCCGGAATCAATGGGGTTTTGTTTAAAAGAGAAAAAAAACAGGCAGAGTTTTGCAGAGCAGAGGGAATAAGGGATATGGGGAAAGGGCAGGGCACCGGGATGAAAACATCCACCAAGATCCAATTGACTGCTGGAACAGGCTGAATCTCCTCCTCTTGACCCTGTTTGTCTGTGTTCCTTTCAGTAATTTTGGCAACTTTGCGTATCTTGCTGTTTAAATAAAAGCAAGGTTAGTTTGCTGGTGCACTGACTGCCTGATAAGATCACACATCTCAATTATAAGTCAAAGGTCCTGACAATGTTTACGACGACCAGGTCAGACATTGTTAATTGGGTCAGACTAACTACACCCAAGCATGGCCGATTGTGTGTATTGTAAATGATAGATACTGTCTCCCACCCCTACTCCCCTCGACCCTTGCCTTGTGTAACTATTCTCTGTAATCCGCATTGCAATTCCTTATTTTCTCTTGTTTCGAGTGGCCAAATGCAAAAGACCGCTTCAAGTAGGGAACACTTGGCAGCAGAGGAATCGAGGTTAGTGTGTTAACGTTTAACAATTAGCTTGCACATCGGAAGAAACATTTACATGGTTTATGAGGTTCGATGGGCGGAAAGACGCAGTGCTGTTCCTGACGTCAGTATTCTCGTATCAACAGCAACAACTTGAATTTATAAAGCGCCCTCCACGCCAGATGGCGTCTCAGAGCGCTTCACAAGGTGGAGCCCGGGGCTGAGCCGAGGGAGGGAGAAAAAGGTGACCAAAAGCACGGTTGAACAGAAAAGTCTTCAGGCATGATCTGAAAATGGGAAAGGAAGGGGCGAGGCGAATGGAGTGAGGGAAGGAGTTTCAGAGCCTTAGGGCAAGGTGCCTAAGGCCGCCGATAGTGGAACGGAGGACGAGGAAGAGGCCAGACCCCGTAGAGCAAAGGGAACGGGTACTGTTGTGAGGAGAGAGGAGGTTAGAGGGGTAGGGGGATGCAGAGGAGTGGAGGGATTTGAACACAAGAGTGAAGATCTTGAAATTGATCCGCTTTGACACAGGAAGCCACTGAGGGAGTAATTGGGAGTGAAGTTTGATTCGGGTGAGAATGCAGGCAGCGGAATTTTGAAAGAGCTGCATTTTGTGATTGGTGGCGGAGGGGAGACCGGTGAGGAGGGCATTGGCGTAGTCCAGCCGAGAGGTGACAAAGGCATGGACCAATGTTTCAGCTGCTCTCGGGGTGAGATATTGGCGGAGACGGGCAATGTGGCAGAGATGGAAGAAGTCGGTGCTGAACAACAACAAAATTATATTTATAGAGTGCCTTGTACGTCGGGAGGATGTCCCAAGGCATATTGTAAATGTCACTGACTTTGACCTTTTTGTTAAGATTTCATGATCTGTGCATTATCTCACTGAACTCTCATATTCTATGCAGTTCATTACGTTTGATGTTTGTTTGGTAACAATTGATCTTGGTAACCAAAAACAATTCTATCTTGTGTCAGCCCAACTCAGTCGATAGCATGTACGTCTCCAAGGCAAAAGGTGATGGTTTAAGCCCCACGTTAAGACTTGGATCTTATCGTCTATACAGTACTGACATTCCAATGTTGTGCTGGGGGTATTCTACATTGTTAGAGGTGCCATCCTTCGGATGAGACCAAGGCCTGTCCTCTCTGTTCAAATGAACTTTAAAGATCCAATGGCTTCGAAAAGAGAAGGGAATTTCTCCCACTGCCCTGGCTGATAATCTCTCAGGATAAAATTAGTCACTGAATGAATGGCTGTTGTGGGACACTGCTATCGGCGGCTGGGCTTTGAGCCTCTTTTCTCCTATATTTTCGAACTCCATCCCCCAGTCCCTTCACCTTGCTCCCTTGCCTCCTTCAGGTCCGGTCTCAAGACCTTCCTCTTTGACGGCGCCTTCAGTCACCGTCCTATCTCTCTGCCCTCCCTCGACCCAACCCTGCCCCTACCCCCGATGCTCGGGTCCTGACCCCTGACTGTTCAGCGCTGTGGGATGTCCTCTTAACATGAAAGTCGCTCTAGAAATGTAAGTTTCTTGTTGTTGTTACAGTGCACAAATTGGTTGTCATGTTCACCCATAAAATGCACACAATTCACTGCACTTTAAAGTGGGTCCTGTGAAACACTTTGAGATGTCTCAACAATTTGATAAGGCGCTATCTAAACTGCAAGGATTATTAGTATTATTATTTTAATGCTGGTATACGTCTGTTCTAGCTATTCGTTCTTATGCTCTTTAAACTTACTGCTTAAAAATTGTAAAGAATATGAATCCATACTATTCTGAGTATCCGGTGAATCAAACTTGAAACCTTTTATTCTTTTGAATACTTAGTCAGAATAAAATGACTCTGCTCATTCATAAAACATTTGGTCAAGCTCTTTCCCAGGGGAGTTGAGTTTCAAGCACACTGTGATCCAATTCAAAATATATCTCTGATTTTAAAAAATGTGTGGGGGTAAGTTATTTGTCTTTAAAAAAAACACCTGTGCCTAGGGCAAGTATCATCAGCTTTGCTATGTGAGATAATTATACCTTAAGAATTGTGTTTATTCCTAAATACAGTAGTTTTAAATCGTTTTATCATATGTTCTCTAAGGCACCAAATAGCTTTGTATTCGTCTGACAGAAATTGTTGAGTTTGTGTCCTGAAGGGGTCAGGGGAGCAATGGGAGCAATTCTGGGCAGATTTGGTTTGTGTTGATGAGACAATCGTGTGAGTGTGCAGGACCCTGAGAGCTAAGATACCAGTATAATCTGCAGACTTCTGCTAGTCCACCACCGCCTAAAACAACACTGCATTCTCATCTTGTTACTGCTTCTGTTATTCTTGCTCTTTCATCTTCCGCTTCTATCAGTAATTCTTAGCAAACTCAAACCCCTTCACACCTGAATACCCTTTTGTAGCTTTCATAGTTCTCCCCCTCCTTTTAAGAATATCCAGCATGAAAAATTATATAAACAAACAATATTGCTGTATGTTGGATTTCGCCCACATAATACACTCCACTTTACAGTATGTTCTGTGAAGCCTTTTGAGACTTCTGAATGACGTGATAAGGCACTGTATCAAATGCAAGGATTATTATTGTAAGAGGCAAATCCACAATCCAGGGAGAATAAAGTTCAGTTCAGTGATTTATTTTCCCTCCGTGTTTTTAAGTGTTGCTTTTTCTGATTCAAGAAAAACTGAGGTTTAATGCGCTCGAGCCAAATGTAAAGTAACTTTGAATCCGTTCCGACAGAGCGTGTGATGGTGACTCACTTGTAATTTACTACACAGCAGGGATTGGAGAAATGAGCTGCATTGAAACAAATCTGTGCTCACGTGGAGAAGGACTGGCAGTTATGATGTGACTTTTAAGCAACGAACCATAGATTTAATACTAATAATTCTTGCATTTGATGCCGCATCTTATGACGTTTTATGTATATATATATGTGTGTATATTATACAATTATATTTTGTATATAATTTTTGGGATGTCCTCCTGATGTGAAAGGCACTATAGAAATGTAATTTTGTTGTTGTTTTATTCGGAATACAGGTATCCCGCCCCAACCGCGGCCTCGTCAACCACAAAACTCGTGCATCCACGGTTTGCTAAATGCGACAACCCTCGCAAACTGCGGCAATGCGTTTTGCGCATCCGCGATTTAAATCTGTGGGTTTAAATTTTCAAGTTTCACTCTTCCAAACAAGGGATTGCATTCATCCGCGTATTGGTGTGTATTCATCCACGTTTCCCGCCAGCAGCATCTTTACTACCCCACGTGGTCTAGCTGCACTCATGGATCTACTTACTCCCCCTATACCTGTAACATTAATTTATTGTTGCTTCTCCGCACCCTGGCTAGTAAGTTTGGGAGCATTGGCTGCCAGGATCTGCATCCTCTCTCTCTGTAAGTGTATATCTCTCTGACTCACCTCTCTATTTCACCTTCTCTTCCCCCCACCCCCCCCCCATCTCTCTGTATCTGTCTATCAGTCAGTCAGACAGCCCCCTCCAGTCCTCCGTGTCACCCCCCTCCCCACCCCCCACCGTGTCTCTCTCTTTCTCTCTGTGTAAGTCAGTCAGACACCGCAGATTGCTGCAGATCCTGGCAGCCAATGCGCCCAAACTTACTCCCCCCACCCCCATGCATGTTATTACTGTATGTTTTTTTTTGTGTTTAGTTTCACTAAACGTGAACTTACTCCCCATATCACCATGTTTTGCAAAGAGCCCTTCATTTCCCAACCACGAAAAAGCAAACTTACTCCCCCTAACCCCCGTGTTTCCCATAGGGCCCTGTATTTTCCAACCGCGATTTTACCAACCGCGGAGGTTTACAGGAACATATCCCCCGCGGTTGGGGAGAGATACCGGTATTCGAGTGTCTTGAAAGCTGCAGAATGATATTCAGGTGTCAAGGGGGTTGTGTTCGCGGACACTGCCATTTGCTAACAATTATGCTAGTGTTCATTCCTCCCAACTGCAAGTAACTATTCTGCAACCCTTTGTATCTCTTTACCAATTCCAGATTCACACATTTGTTCCAAAGCGAAACCTGAGGCAAATTTTGATACTCCACACCTCTGTTTAACTAGCAGTAAGTAGAAACCTGGACGATTCTCAGTCGAATCACCTTCCAGGGGTAATAATAATACCTCAGAAAAAAATGTGGTCACTCAATCGCCAACTGTTTATTAGACACTGCTATGTGCAACTAACTAGCTGCCGCGTTTCACCCACAAAATACACAGTTGATTCACTTTACAATATGTTTGGTGAGAGGTCTCAACAACATGATCAGGCGCTGCATCAAATGCAAGGGTTATTATTGTTGCGATAATAATATCGCAATATTATTGGGATATATTATATTGTATATTAGAATATATTATATATATTATTAGGAATCCTTCTGAGCTGCTGGATTGATCGAGGTGTGGAGCATTGTGCTAAATGTCAGGCAAAGCGAAGAAAGTTTCAAATATTTTTTGCTTTAAGGTGGAGGCTGTGTCAGGGCGTGGGCTAGTTTTCTGCTCTTGGCATCCAGCACATCCCAAGTTTACGTCACGGGTTTACACACAGTCGAGAGCGCCCCCTGCTGTTCTCCCATTCCACTTCCCACACCCATCACATGGCCTCTGAGTGGGACCTCTAATTAGTTGTACAGATTCCTGGAAGTGTTGCCAGAGCAGAGGATTGGTTCTGGCTCAAGACTGCCCACACATCCATTACAGTCTGTCAGAATCCTTGCAATTGGCAGCAAGAGCAGCGTTTTGAACCCAGGTCCTGGAGCTAAAGGGATGGTGCCTTTAACAAATTGGAGCTCATAATCATTGTACAGTGTTGCGGTTACTGTTTGAAGTCGCAATGACAAAGCATTGAGAACTGTACTGTTTAGATGGTGTGTTCTTATATATAAATCTCTCAAAACCCAAGAGCCACTGCTGTATGAAGATGCTGACCTCTTCAGTATAGTGCTAGTTATGCACCGAATAGTGTGAACATCCAGTGCTGCACTTATACCACTGGCAAGCGCCATGCGTTAGGGAGGCCTGATGTCCTCCACTGGGGCTATTAAAGAAACATAGACCTGATTTGATGTCAAATCTTCAGATGTAAAACTTGCTAATTAATGTAATTTGTTGTTGCTGTAAAGAGCCAGTCAATACATACAGCTTCACTAACATTTCAAGGAGCAAAATGCTCTCAAAAGCTGTGGTCTTCTCTGTGTATATATCTCCACTGAAGAGAACTGATTATTTTTAATTACATGCACATTCCAGGGGTTATCCAGTGCTTGTCCTTTGTCATCCTTGCCCTGTCTCCCTCTCTCTGTTAGTCCTTAGAAGCCTCTCCCTCCCAACCTGCCCCAGGTGAGACGAAGGAACATTGACTCACGTTCCTTTCTCCATAGATGCTGCCTGACCTGCTGAATGTTTTTGTTCCAGGGTTTATTGTGTCACTATAAACTGAGAGATAACTACCCATCCACAGTGCTTCCAAGTTTCTGACAGCTGGGTAACATTGTGCTGATGGCTGGGTGAATGAAGCAAGGCAATGTGAGTGGTTGAGGGGTAGCCTGGCTATCTCTTTACTCAGTGAAGTTATTTGTGCTAACGGTTAATTTCACCAGCAAGTATACAACAACAACAAAATGACATATGTAGAGTGCTTTTCACGTCGGGAGGACGTACTGAGCTGTATAACTGACGTAGGAAGAAAAATAAAATCTGTTAAAAGTCATTTTCTCTAATGTAGCTCTCAGCTCTGCTTCACTCTCAGCATGCCTGAGTTCTGCTGATTACAGCCATCTCTGTGGCGCACAGGTGTGTGTTGGCTGCCATCCTAGAAAGTCCTGGAAGCGGTAATTAAAAGTGTGTTTGTTTCAAAGATTGATGAACAACGAAAGAATGAAGTTAGAAAAGGCCCCATACTTGTCCTTATCCATGGGAGTTTCTGATAATGAGGTTTGACTGTTTTGCATATGGTATATTAAATCCTCCACCACAATTATAGGGACCCCAGTGACTGCAACACTGCCAGCACTGATGCACAAGCCTTTCATCTCCCCTTGTGATTGTGTTACTCGCATACGACAGTAATCTATCATTAAAGCCCTACTTAGGCAGCTGTAAAGGCTGTTGTTGGCAGTGTGATGGGTTTTTGGAGAGGTGCCTTTGGCAAACCTCCCTGCCCAAAAAGGGATGTGTCCATTCTGGTCCAAGTTGAATGGATGTCATTTAGTGAAAGTGTAACAGAGATGATGATTGCTCAGTTCTGTTCCGCTCTGTTTGCTGATGTTGGAACAGCTGGACTCCAGGTAGTGTAGCCATCAAATCTAGATTTTATATAAATTTAGTTATGCAAACAGTGTTTTCCTGTCAACTGTAGAGCTGAATTGTTCTAGCAGTGTTGCTTTGATCATGCTTTTTTTCACAGTGAGCAACTAATTAAAGGGACATGTAGTCATCTCAATTGTTACTATTATTAAGGAAGATAAAGATAGTGTACGTTTAAACCTACTTCCTGTTCTCCCTTGCCCCTCCGTCCCACTCTCTTGCAGTTATTTTAACCACATATATCTAAATTTGCAGATGATACAAAGCTAGATGGGAGAGTAAGCTTTGAGGATGACACAAGAAGAATTCAAAGGGATATAGACAGGCTAAGTGAGTGGGCAAGTAGGTGGCAGATGAGTATAATGTGGGGAAGTGCAAAGTTATTCACTTAGGTAGTAAAAATAGAAAACGCAGATTTTTTTTTAGAGGGGGAATGATAGTGTTCAGAGGGATTTGGTTGTCAATGTACCACCAGCAAAAAGTTAGTATGCCGGTACAGCAAGCAATTAGACTAATGGCATATTGGCGTTCATTGCAAAAGTGTTATGGAGTGCAAAGATAGGGAAGTCTTGCTGCAATTGTATAGGGCCATGGTGAGACTGCACCAAGAATATTGTGTGCAGTTTTGGTCTCTTTATTTAAGAAAAGACATACGCGCCAGAGGGAGTGCAGCGTAGATTCTAGGTTGATTCCTTGGATGGCATTGGGATATCCTCCCAACGTGAAAGGCGCACTATAAATGTAATTTTGTTGTTGTTGTTGATGAAGGGGATGACCTATGAAGATAGGTTGAGTAAATTCTCTAGAATATAAAAGAATTAGACATATATTCTTAAGGAGCTTGACAGAGTAAACAGTGTGAAACTGTTTCCCCTGGTTAGAGAACCTAAAACTAGGGGTCATAGTCTCAAGATTAAGGGTCAGCCTTTTTGAACAGAGTTGAGGAAACATTTCTTTACTCAGAGGGTAGTGAATTTATGGCATTCTCTACCCCAGAAGGCTGTGGATGCTCAGTCCTTTTTACGTAATCAAGATTGAGTTTGATAGATTCCAAAAGGATAGGGGGATTAAAGGATATGGGGATAGGGCGGGTAAATGGAATTCGGTTAGAAGATCAGCCACGATCTTGTTAAAGGGCGGAGCAGGCTTGAGGGCCGAATGGCCTACTCCTGCTCCTATTTCTTAAGTTCTTATCCGAATCCAGCACATGGACACTATGTCATAAGTATGGCAGATGGGACGAACTTGTCAAAAAAAAAATGCTATGAGCATTTTATCATCAACTCTTGGACTAAACCTTAAACAATAGCAAATTACATTTATACAGCACTCTCCACATGTGGAATATCTCAGAGTGTTTTCAGTAACGGCACCAATAATCACTTGTAACTTTTACAAATTACAAGTTACAAGTACAGCGGCTTCAAATGTTGCTGTAACATCTCAAACAAGTTCACCGGGTTCACTGTAAAGTGTAGTGACAGTGTATTACATTGGCGAATTGTCACAGCCAATGTGCGCACAGTGGTGCCCTACAAATGGGCATGAATCGAATGACCAATTTTATCTGGGGGATTCTTGGCTAGGACACCGGGAGACATTCTTTTTCGAGTGACGCTGAGGTGATCTTCACCATCCACCTGAGCATGCAGTCGGGACTTTTTGTTTAACACTCAGTTAAATGGTGGCATCTCCGAAAATGCAGGGCCCTCTCCCCTCCCCGCCCCCCCAAAAAACAGCATTGGAGCATCAGCTTAGACTGTGGTGGGGCTCGCTCTCTGTTGTAAGTTTCTGCAATCGTATATTCCTTTATGGGGAATTATCATTCAACCAAATAGCCAGCGTTCTGCTACACACTGTTTGTACTTATCTGTATTACGGCTTCTCATTTTCCACTCAGCTGATGTCAAATAGACAATTTGGGGAGTTTCTCTCTCTTGAAATCTCTCACCAGCAATTCCCCCCTACCCCCGACAAAATTGGCTGTGTGCTTCATTGGCAGCTGTTTATGGGACATAGAGTTACACAGCACAGAAGGAGGCCATTCGGCCACAAACACGCAGTCACGGGACTTTACAGTAAATTCTGTGAATTGCTTTAAGGAGTCCTGACATGAAAGACATGGATCAGATGCAAGGATTATTATTTCAGTTGCATAATAAGAGAAGGCGTCTTTCTAACAGATTCACCGACAGTGATGTATATGTTTTAGTGTTTCCCACCAAATAGGTCTGAAGAGAACTAGTTTGCACAATATCAGAAATAACTTAATTACCTCTTGCCGAAGGGCACAATATTTTTGAGTCACTAATTGTCATGCATACCATCATTGTGACACCATTTTAATATCAGTTTAACGCAGATCTTTTTCCACAGAAGGAGCATCAGATCAATTTTATGTTTGATTTTACAGCGCTCAGTGTTTATTTATGTTTATTATAGTGTATGTTTGCACCAAATGCCAGCTTTATTGTCACTGACTTTAATCATCTGGGCCTTGGGGAAGGGTGCTATCTCTGTTACGACACTTCAGTGAGAACCCATTGTTCCTTGCCCCAAGGCTCACAAACACATTGAAAGAAGCTGCTTTCTCAGTGTGAACAGTGTGGTTCCTGTTTCAAATTAAAATTTATGTTCATTTAAAATTATTTTAATATTGGTTCTGGGCCTTTGTGACCTGAAGGAATGAAGGAATAGAGAAAAAGCTAGAGCTAGTCATTGACTAGAGGGACATATCTACAAAAGAGTAAACTAAAGGGGTATAATAATCTTTGCATTTGATCTAGCTTGTCTTCGAGGATCTTAAAGCGTTTCACAGAAAATACTGTAAAGTGAATTGACAGTATATTTTGTGGGCGAAAGGCGAAAGCCAATTGCGCACAGCAGTGTCCCACAAACAGTCGTGGGTACAACAACAACAAAATTACACTTGTACATCATCTTTCACGTCAGGAGGACGTCCCAAGACCCTGTACAGTCAATGTTTCAGACCTGAGCTGGGGTCAGGAATGGGGAGGGTGGAGGGAAAGGAGGGGATTTGGAGTGACAGATTGGACCGTCGAAGAGGAGGGACTTGACGGAGGCCAGGGAGGGGGTGAGGCGGAGGGATTGCGGGATGGCATTTCAGAGGTTAGGGGCAGAGTGGCTGAAGGCTCGCTCACTGATGGTGGGGTGGGTGGGTCGGGAGACATAGAGTTGGCCGAAGCCTGCTGAGCGGAGGGGATAGGCAGGATGGTAGGGGGTTAGGAGGTCGCAGCGGTAGGTTGGTGTTTAAAATGTTGTTAGAGACTTCGACCAGGGCCATCTCTGTGCTGTGGGCAGCACGGAAACCCGATTGTAGGGGTTCGAAGAGGGAATAGTGAGAGAGAAAGGAGCGAAGCTAGGAAGCAACGACTTGTTCCAGAGCCTCAGAGAGGAATGGGAGGTTGGAGGTGGGGCAGTAGCTGGAGAGTAGAGAAATGACAGTAAATTGTTCTTTGAAAGACAACAACCTGCATTTATATGGTGCCCCTCAAACAGGATAGCGTCCCAGAGCGCTTTAGGTAAGGGACAAAACACAGACACGATTGCCCGAATAGCCGCCTTGTGTGCTGTAAATATCTGGTTCAGTGTAAATATCTGGTTCAGTTGAGGATGTCCATTCTTGGTGCTGCCCACATAATCAAGCTAAAGCCCTAACCCTAAAGGAGGAACCTTCTAGGTAAACCCTTACCTCCCTGACTTGCTATGAGTTTTTTCATTGGCTCTGCTTTTCGCCTCTCCTAGGAGGTCCTTAATGGCAGCACCAGGAGAGATTTGTGCAGTAAATATCATGAGTTGGAAGGGTGGGAGGAGGAGAGAGGAGTTCCCTGATGATAATAATAATAATAATAACAACAACAACAATCCTGCATTTGATGTAGGCCTTATCATGTTGTTGAAATGTCTCAAAGCACTTCATTCATTACCACTACAGTATTGTAAAGTGGATTTACTGCATTTTATGAACGAAACTCAGCAGCCAATTGCGCACAGCAGTGTCCACAAACAGTTGTGGAATGAGTGACCAATTTTATTTTGAGGAATTATTACCCCTAGAATGAGAACCACAAATCGGTTCACAATCGGGTTCCAACTTACTGTTGAGTAAACAGGCGTGTCGGGTAAGGAAACAGTCTGGGAATCGAACCCAGGTCCTCTCACTTAAGAGGCGAGCGCACAAAGCACTATATGCGGACTCCACATCTTGTTTGGTGAACTCATTGTTTCCCTGTGGAAACGTTAAGCAAATGCTTTATTACTGGGGCATTCCTGCAAACAGGTCATGATTTTTTTTAAAAACTACGGTCCCTGAGGTATATCCAATTCAGTTATAGCAAACACTGTAATTGTAGGGCTGACTAGGACAAAAACAGCTGTTTATGATTACTTGTGAAACAGGACATATTGGAGACCTGTAGCATAATGGTTGGATCACTCGCCTCACAAACAAGAGAGGACCCAGGTTTGATTTCCAGGCTGGACAAAAGGCAAGTTTCCTTACTCCACACTCCTCTGATTACCGAGCCGTAAGTAGGAACCCGATTGTTAGACAATTGGTGGATCGTTTCCGGGGGTAATAATCCCTTCAAAAGAAAAAGAATCACAGTAATTTGGTCACTCAATCCATGACTATATGTGGGACACGACTGAACAATTGGCTGCTGTGTTTCCGCGATATATCAATCGGCTTAAAAGTATCCAATTTACAAGTTGGACAATAACAAATTGAGTTTATCCTGCGCCTTTGCCTTGTATGTTGGGAGGACGTGCCCTTTGCCGAAATCAATAAAGTGACAAAAAAGCATGTACTTAGTAGGGAACGGCGATATGGGAATTTTCCGGATATGGATATATCGGTTGGCTCATATCGAGATATACCGAAATATCGATATTTTCCGTTTTTCGTACTGCGCATGCGCGCACGCATTGGAGTGCGCTCGCATTCCGGGTGCGCGCGCTTTCGGAGCCTATCTTCTCAGGAGGTAAATATCTTTCTCTCTCTGTGTCTCTCACTCTCTCCATCTCTGTGTTTTTCTGTCTGTGTCTCTCTATGTCTCTCTCCCTCTCTCCCCCCCCCTCCCCCCCCCCCCCCCCGCCATCCCTCTCTCGCACCCCCCACCCCCGTCGTCTTTCTCTCCCTCCCCCCCCCCCCCCCCAGCCGTCTCTCTCTCCCTCTCCTCCCAGCCGTCTCTCTCCCCCTCTCCCCCCCCCAGCCGTCTCTCTCCCCCTCCCCCCAGCCGTCTCTCTCCCCCTCTCCTCCCCCCCCCCCCCGCCGTCTCTCTCTCCTTCCCCCCCAGCCGTCTCTCTCTCCCTCCCCCCCAGCCGTCTCTCCCCCTCTCCTCCCCCCCCAGCCGTCTCTCTCCCCCCCAGCCATCTCTCTCCCCCTCTCCCCCCCAGCCATCTCTCTCCCCCTCTCCCGCCCCCCAGCCGTCTCTCTCCCCTCTCCTCCCCCCAGCCGTCTCTCTCCCCCTCTCTCCCCCCCCCCCCCCCCAGCCGTCTCTCTCCCCTCTCCCCCCCCCCCCAGCCGTCTATCTCCCCTCTCCCCCCCCCCCCCCCCCCAGCCGTCTATCTCCCCCTCCCCCCAGCCATCTCTCTCCCCCTCCTCCTCCCCCCAGCCATCTCTCTCCCTCTCTCCTCCCCCCACCCAGCCGTCTCTCTCCCCCTCTCCCCCCCCCCAGCCATCTCTCTCCCCCTCCCCCCAGCCGTCTCTCTCCCCCTCAACCCCCCCCAGCCGTCTCTTTCCCCCTCACCCCCCCCCCAGCCGTCTCTCTCCCCCTCACCCCCCACCCCCAGCAGTCTCTCTCTGCCTCACCCCCCCCCACCCACAGCCGTCTCTCTCCCCCCACCCCTTGCATACCTGTATATTGTATTTGAGGACTATGAATACAAGATGGCGGCTTTGCACCTCGGTCTGTGCATTGTGTATAGAGATGAGCATTCTGGGTCTTGTAGTTGATTGTGCTCGCATCCCGATTTTTTACCTCGATATACCGTTTTTCGATATATCGGTATTTTTAAAATGTCTATATCGGCATACCGATATGAAAATCATATCGGGTTTTACCGATATATCGCCGTTCCCTAGTACTTAGTAGATTTTTTTTGTTGAAATAAACCCTTATTGTCAACCACGTGAGTAAACCTGAGTGTGCGAACAAAATGGAGTAGAGAAATAGAGAGGGAGTCAGAGTTATGACAAATTTTAATACAAAAAATGTTCAGCAAGTCAATACCTGAGCACGTACACTTTCATGTATTGACTTGGCTGAGCATTTTTTGTGTTGCGGTGATCATGTTCCTTCTGTGATGGTGGCAGAGCTTCAGTTGAGGAAACAACAGGGAGAGCAGGTGGTTAGAGCAGCCCCATCTGAAAGGGTATTTCGCTTTGAATACGCCCTGAGCAAGCTGAGACTAGTTAGTGAGCCCAGCTCCCATCTAAATCACAACAGACATTATCTGGTTTTGTGGTGAGCAAATAACATGTATTTCAGTCTTGTGATGCTACGACAAAATGGTGGATCTGGTTAAGTTGAGAGCGGATTTTTTTAAACCTATACCAAGTAGAGGATGGATCATCAACCTCCTTGGCAGTGAGAATAGTCAGCCTACAGAACACAAAGTCACTACACACGACAGTGAATCCTGTGAAGCGCTTTTGAGACGTCATCCTGATGTGCAAGGCGCTGGATCAAATACAAAAGTTTATTATGATAGGTTCTAGCAGCCAGCTGTAAGATAAGGGATTAAAATGGTAGCTTCCTTTAACAATTATACATAGGCTCTGATTTTAACTGATAAACGGCAATGAAACACTCCCCGAAACAAAACAATTAAATTTGTGTTTATTCATTTTTTTGAGACATCTCAAAGATGTGATCAGGTGCTATATCAAATGCAAGGGTTACTATCATTGTGGGGACATTGGGACACTGCTGTGCTCAATTTGGCCCATAAATATGCGGTTAATTCACTTTACAGTATATTCTGTGAAGCATTTACAGATGTGTACAAGACGTGAAAAGCACATTATCAAATGCAAGGATTGTTATATTATTAGATTCCAACAAACACTGGAAACAATGGGACAACAGTGGAACACTGGCACCGTACACTTGTAAATTGTATTGTGATGGAAATTGATTAAGTATCGCATGTTAAATCATTGTGTGTTTTCACACTGCGTTCTGTGATACGATGCTCTGTGATGAATCTGTTTGCGCCAGTGATCCTCTTGTGATGGGCACGTCCCCGCTGTTCTGTGGATTGTACTGACTGATTGCTTCAGATCTGAGGAGTGATGGATTGCAGTCCGTTTTGCCCGTGGCCAGGTTAATGCAACCGAACGCGAGAATTCGCCGGTGATTTCAACCAGTATAATTGTTCTCTTTGCAACGAGATTAAAAAGTACATTGAACCTGAGACGCTCTCAGTAGGTGCCTCTGTTTGGAAATCGGATGATCTTTCATTATGTTTTGTCGTGTGTCAGCCCGGCTCAGTCACCATTCACACTGCAATTATAGTCGCTACACTTCACTGAAAAAAACCTGTGAAATATTTTGAGGTGTCTCGATGGCACGATAAGGTTCTATAGAAAATGCAGAGATTCTAATATTATCTGACTTTCCTGTACAGGTGGCCTTGCTGGATGTTGACATTTGTGGACCCTCGATCCCCAAAATCGTGGGCCTGGAAGGAGAACAGGTATGGACGGTGTGGGTGGGTGGGTGGGAGGGGGGAGAATAACAGGTAAGGAGGGATGGTTTGTAAGTATGTGTTAGCAAGTAATCAATTGGGTGGCATTGTCTAGTTGGGTATTAATTTGTGTAATTTTCCAGATTAGGGTTGGGTATCAGAACAGTTACGTTAACTCAGCTTTTAGTAAATTACACACCTCTCACTTTGACACATTTGCCAGTAAAATGTGAATTGGACGAGGCTGGGTGGGATCAAATGTAGCAATGATCAGTGATTACTGTGAGCTGGGCAGATCCTTTAGGTGGAAACCCATTTTATTGTGAATTCTTCATCAGTTGCCTGTTGAAAGGCTTAAACCAGTCGCACTAGTATTTCTGTTGGCATATTATTTCACAATAGGGTTATCTGATTAGTTTCACAGGTTAGTTTCCTAATCTACTGTTAAAGTAATTGCTGAACAGTGGGTGCCTTCCAGCTCCTTGGGACATCCTCCTGACGTGAAAGGCCCTCTACAAGTGTAATTTTGTTG
This sequence comes from Hydrolagus colliei, assembly GCA_035084275.1. Lineage (NCBI taxonomy): Eukaryota > Metazoa > Chordata > Chondrichthyes > Chimaeriformes > Chimaeridae > Hydrolagus > Hydrolagus colliei. The sequence continues at coordinate 12,093,664 of CM068758.1, read as the reverse complement.
CACAAATAATAATAATAAATGGTAGATATCATTGCTTTGTTATGTGTTATATTTTGGACAGAGAGTGAGGGATCTTGATTAAAAGATATTCACGGAAGAAATGGTTTATTCTTATATAAGGAGATTTGCGTGAAGCCTGTAAACTGGATTGTGTCATTATGTAATCGCTGTGTAATTCTAATGTGGGTTTAGAATTGAGCGCCAGACATTCCTGCTCCAGTGGATTGATTTAAATGTGCACCAGATACTTGGGATTGTAACTCCTTCCCATTAAAAATGCTTAAAAGTGCTCGACAGAGCCAAATAGAGCCCTCGCTGGGGGGTGGGGTGGGGGGGAGGAGTGGGGGGAGCCCACACTGGGTAGGGATGGCGGGATAACCAAATGCATCTTTGAAAAGGAATGATTCAAGGCTTGCTGTAACTGGGAGAGGGTGAGGAGGCAGAGGGAAGCTAAGAGCCTTGATTACATTTTTAGAGGGTAATGGCTAAAAGCTCAACCATCGATAACAACAACAACAACTTTGATTTATATAGCACCCTCCACACCGGACAGCGTCTCAGAGCGCTTCACAATAATGGATACCCAGCCTGGGGGAGGGTCGTGGTCGAAAAGAAACAACAATAACTTGCATTTTAATAGCATCCTTCACTCGGGGTAGCGTCCCAGAGCGCTAGGGCAGGTTGGGGAACATGAGGCAGCCCACCCAGTGGCTGGGATGGCAGGAGTGTCACCTCCCAGCCACAGCATCCAGATATTTCTTAAATAAACCTGGAGCCCTGACCTCGAGCAGTTTTCCTGGTAACTTGTTCCAGCTGCTAATTTTCCATTGGGAAAATAAAATTTTCCAGGTTTTTCTCCTGAAACTTCTTTCTAATCATGCAATTGTGCCCGATTTAGCAATACAGCTCACATCAGATTCCCCTTATTTACTATTGCCTCAATGTTTGGACACAGTAAGTGATGCATGGTACTACTCAAACAGAAGATTTTCATCACCAAGAATCCCCATTCACTCCATGGCTCTGTGTGTGTAGGAGATTGTCGTGTGTGGTGATTTCAAGGCAACACTCGAAATTAATCCCCATCATTTCGGATAAGCACAGACTTGCCTGGACCACAGGATAGCTCCACAGGGTCTTATAGCACTTCAATTTTGTCAAATCTGAATAATAGTTACATTTAGTTACATCACACCGCAGGCAGGCGAGACCCTCATTCATAGGACGCATTCATAGCATCCAGGCTTGACCAAGCAAACTATCCAACCTACCCTCCCCAACTCCTCCCTCCACACACTGCAGATCATCCAGATCTCTGCAGCCCATGCCCTCTCACTCACCAGGCTCCCCAACCCTATCACCCACATCCTCGCCCGACTCCACTGGCTTCCCATCACTCAGTGGCTACAGTTCACAATGCTGGTCCTCAGTTTCAAAGCCCTCCATGGCCTCGCTCCCCCCTACTCCCTCTGCTCAGTGGACTCTGGCCGGCATCACATCTCCTGCTTCGCCCACCGCATCATTGACGAGACACTCTGCCCCTACCTTCTGGAACGCCATCTCACAGTCCCTCCGGCTCACCCCCTCCCTCGTCTTCTTCAAGGCCCATCTCAAGACTGTCTTCTTCAACCATGCCTTCGGTCACCCTCCTCCGCTTGCTCACCACCTGCACCGATCCCAACCCACAGCTCGGGTCCAAAACACTGCTTGTCCAGGCCTTGGGATAAACTCCCAACGTGAAAGGTGCTATACAAATGCAAATGTCATTTTGCTGTTCATGGTTGTTTGTGGAACTCTGCTGTGTAAAAATTGGCCACTGTGTTTTCCTGTACAATATTTGAGATATCTAAATTCACTTTACAGTACATAATATGGAGTCTTGTATCTCAGTGGTTAGAGTACTCATCTTACAAGCGAGAGATCTGGGTTCGATTCCAGGCAGGGCGAAACCATGGGAAAGTTTCCTTATTCCACACGCCTGATAATAATCCCTCCAAAAAAAACAATAATAAATTGGCCATTTCAATCCATGACACTGCTGTGCGCAATTGGCTGCCGCGTTTCTCCCACAAATATACAGTCAATTTACTTTACAGTATATTCTGCGAAGCGCTGTGAGACGTCTAGCAGACGCGAAAAGCGGTATATCAAATGCAAGGATTATTATTATTATGTCCTGACAAAATAATAAGGCTGGCAATCAGATGCAGGTATGTTTACATTTTTAGATATTGTCTTGGACTTGCTCCAAAATTGTTGGTCGTGAGGGTTTTGTTTGAAACTGGGCTAATTGTTCTTCAGGGAATTGAGATTGTATAAAGGGCATCTCACTGGCTAGTGTGTGTTTTTGTGCCTGCCATTTAATGCACGAGTTTGGACGCTGGTAGCTCAACAGCATGGCCATGTGTACCTGTGCAGTACTGCAGCTGCTCACACAACATCTCCCAATACACCCACAATCATTAAATTATTTCACTCAGTCACAGACCCACACTGAGAGGCTTACTCCTGAGTTTTTTCCATTTGTTTTTTTTGGAGGATTTGGGGAGTATTTTGCTTACAAAATTCCCAGTCATTTTGTTACTTTACCTCAGGAGGGAGAGTGTGGACCATCCATTTACTTGCTGATACTCTTCCATAATAATAATAATTTCATATCGTACTTTATAACATCGTCAAAGCACTTCACAAGAGTTACTGTGTAGCGCTCCAAGCTGCTACCTCACGTGGATATAAATGCAAGTTGTGACTGTATTTTGTAGATGCAACTGGCAGCCAATATCCACAGCAATGTCCCATAAACAGCCATAGAGTGAGTGACCAGTTGTATCTGGGGGATTGCTGGTTGGGAGAAACTTCTCTTTTTGAATAGTGCAATGAGATTTTCAACGTCCACCTGGACAGGCAGACAGTCTCAACCAAAGGACATTGACAACGCAAAGCTCTCCCAGTACTGCATTGTAAGCCTGGACTGTTGGCCTGAACCCTTAATCTTCTGCATGGCGCGAGTGCTATGTACTGAGGCAGGCTGACACCTACTGAGGGAAATAGTGTTATACTGATAAATATTTCTTAGATTTGTGATATTGCGCTTTATCACATATTCACGTATTGTAAAATGAATTTACTGGGTATTTTGTGGGAGAAGCATGGCAGCCAATTTCGCACAGCAATGTCCTACAAACAGTCATGGATTGCATGACTAAATTATTGTTTTTAAAGTTTATTTATTATTCTGAAGGGATTTTTAACCCTGAAAAGGCGATCTGCCAATCGACTTAACAACCGGGTTCCTACTTACGGCAAGGTAAACAAGCATGTGGAGTAAGGAAACTTGCCTGGGAATTGAACTCAGGTCTTCTCACTTGAGGGACGAATGGTCTAACCAATAAGTTACAGGACAGTTTTGGGGTCACAAGCACTTCCCAGAGCATGGCAGAGCTTACAGATGGGAAGCAGCATGTGAGGAAGGTTGGGCAACTGTTTAATGTAATCTCCAGTTCACAGCTCTGTGACACAGCGTCCTGGCAGAGTGGCTCCTGGATCTGGATAAGCAGTAATATGGTCTTACCCACAGCTCAGCAATATACATTTCAGTAAAGAGGCATCAATCCCGACTACATCAGAAGTCCTAAAGTTGAACTGTCTGTTACCCTAACCTAGGGTTTATTCACACCTTCTCTTCCCTCGTCCTTACAGGTGCATCAGAGCGGGTCAGGATGGTCACCTGTGGTAAATAGTCATTTTATTATAAATACTCAAAAGATTGTAAGGTTCATAGATTCCTTTTATAATATGTACCAATTTGGATGCAATCTGATCATTTTATACAGGCGGACAGGGAAAGGTTGTGTTTGGGTGTCAGGAAGCCCTAGAACGAGAAAAGATGTTGTTTCAATATCAGAACTGGGGGGTCCAGAGCAGAGATAAAAGGGAACCCTGGCCAAATATTTAACAAAATCTGAAGTGTAGCTGAATGAAATATGGTTTGAGAATCTTGTTTCAGCAAAATCTGTAGTGTCTGTGGGGAGGACTGGGGATGTGGGAAATCAGCAAGTTTCCCCAGTGCTCCCATTGGCTCCTGAGACTGACTGCCCCTTGTTCGTTTGTGCTCAAATCCCGGCCCCATTTTACCTGTTAATCCCAAACTATCTCAAGGAGCCAGTTCACCACCGACTGACTCCATCGATGGAAGAGAGGCAGACGCCATGAATAGTACCTGTTCTTAGTGAGTGTCTCCATAGAGCTCACCCATTTTGCATCGCTCCACCAGTAGTGTTAACTATTAACAGTTTTACCGTTGAAATCTATAACCCCGTGTGTTGCGAATCTACCCCACTTTTGAGGTTTCAGAAACCATAATAGTGTCATGTCATGAGGAAGTCAATGGTCTGAATTAGGAGGCATTTCTCAGAAGCGTAGAGAGGAACAGTGAGAGTTTGTTCCGTGTTGAAGTAGGATTAAGCTCACACAGTGTAATTTCCTATTGCAGTATGTAGAGGAGAACCTGGGCGTCATGTCTATTGGTTTTTTGCTCAGCAGCCCAGATGACGCCGTGATCTGGAGAGGACCCAAGAAAAATGGTTTGTTTTCTTTTATTGATCTTTTACAATAATACACCTTGTGAGGAATGGCTGATGGACCAACAGGATATTATTGTGGGACAGTCAGTGTCAGGGATAGGGGGGTAGAAAGTAAGAGAATAATCTTGCATTTGATCTAGCGCCCTATCACGTCTTCGAGACATCCTCTTCACCGGATATACTGTAAAGTGAATTGACTATATATTTTGGGGACGAAATGCGGCAGCCAATTGCGCACAGCAGTGTCTCACAAGAATGAGTGACCAAATCATTATTATTATTTTTGAAGGAATTATTACTCTTGGAAAAACAATCCGTCGTTCAATGAACAATTAGGTTCCTTCTTACTGCTAGAAAACAGGCATGTAGAGAGAATGTGGGGGCCGGGTGAAAAAGGTACCTGATAAAGGTGTTTAAAATAATCAAAAGATTCAATAAACAGCTTTTTCCATTTGTTGGTGAGTCCAAAATAAGGCGCGCATGAATATATCTTAAGAGGAAGATGAAGAAGATAAACAGCTTATCTGACTGGAGGTTTAGGTGGAAGTTCTGATTTAACCAGAGTAGGTTATGTGGTACTCATTGACAGAAGCTGTAGTGGAAACAGAAAACATATTAAAGAGTACATAAGAACCTAAGAATTAGGAGCAGGAGTAGGCCATTCGGCACCTCAAGCCTGCCCCGCCATTCAATAAGATCATGCCTGATCTTCTAATCTAACTCCACCTACCTGTCTTATCCCCATATCCCTTAATCTCTTTTTCCATAAGAAATCTAGCAATCTCAGTCTTGAATATGTTCAAGGACTGAGCATCTACAGCCTTTTCGGATAGAAAATTCCATCAATTGACTACCCTTTGAGTGAAGAAGTTTTTTCTCAACTCAGTGCGAAAAGGTACGTGAGAGAAGGGAATGGATGAGGCTCCTGTAGAGTATGGGTTAATGACCTGTTTCAATGCTATAAAGTTTTAGGGAAAATAAATATCTGATTTAATCACTAACAGGTTGAACTGTAATGTTGAACATAAGAATTAGGAGCAGGAGTAGGCCATTCGGCCCCTCGAGCCTGCCCCGCCATTTGATAAGATCATGGCTGATCTTCTGATTTTACTCTAATTACCTGCCCTATCCCCATATCCCCTAATCCCTCTATTTAAAAAAAATCTATCAGTCTCAGCCTTGAAAATGTTCAAGGACTGAGCATCTACAGCCTTCTGGGGTAGTAAATTCCATAAATTCTCTGGGTGAAGAAATGTTTCCTGAACTCTGTTCTAAAAGGCTGACCCTTAATTTTAAGATTATGACCCCTGGTTATAGATTCTCCTACCAGGGGAAACAGTCCCTCACTGTCTACTTTATCCAGCCCTTTAAGAATTTTATATGTTTCAATAAGATCCCCCCCTAATTCTTCTGAACTCCAGAGAAAGTTGAGGTGATGATGCCTGGATTTCGTAACCTTGGGAAAAAGTCTTTCCATGTCCACTCAGTCAATGGCTTTTCCTGCTTCTGCACCTCGATCACCTCACCTCTCAGCCTCCTCTGTACAAGGAGCGGACAGTCCAGTTGGTCCATTCTATTCTTATGACTAAGCCCCTGAGTCCTGGTATTGTTCTGGTGAACATACAGTCACAGGCTGCCAGCCTGCAGGTCCTTCCTGAGGTGGGGTTCCCAGATTTTCACAGTAAAGTTTTGTTGACTCTAATTCTGCTTCATTTTGTTCAAAACTGTGGGAGCTGCAGAGAACAGGAAAATATTGAAGGGTTAAACTACCGTGCTTAGAAGCCTTACAAGAGTAAGACCTAGGTTCAATTCCAGGCAGAGTAAAACCTTGGGCAAGTTTCCTTACTCCACACACCTGATAATAATCCCTCCCAAAACAAACTATTAATAACTTGGTCATTTCAAACCATGACTGTTTGTAGGACACTGCTGTGTGCGATTGGCTGTCGCATTTCACTCACATATATAGTCAATTCACTTTACAGTACATTCTGTGAAGTGCTTTGAGACGTCTAATGTGCTGTACAAGTATAATTTTGTGGTTGTTGTCTAGAAGATGTGAAAAATGCTATATCAAATGCATGGAGTATTATTATTATGATCAGTAATGTTTTACCAGTACCCGAGATGGTGACTGTGCCATGGTCAGGGGAGATGATCAAGAGCTCTGAAATGCCATCTGGCATGAAGGGCGCTATATAAACACAAGTTGTTGATAAAGTTGGGATCGGCTGTGATTGGGTCCGCACACCAGCAAACAGCACCTCTCACACAGCAGTGCCAAGACCATTATTAGTTTGCTTAAAGGCGGGGACGGCAGGCAGGCAGATTGCGTCACTCACAGTGTTATGTTGGCTCTGATTCTTTTAGGTTTAATTAAGCAGTTTCTACGTGACGTGGACTGGGGTGAGCTGGACTACTTGATTGTAGACACCCCTCCTGGCACCTCTGACGAGCACCTTTCTGTTGTACAGTATCTGAGCGCAACACATGTAGACGGAGCTGTGATCATCACCACACCACAGGTACCAACCAACCTTGACTCAGGGAGGAGAAATACATAAAGAGTTTTATTGACTGCTATCAGAACACAGGAGGGAGTTTTCCTTGTCTGGCCATTTGACATTAGCTCATTGAGCTGTGAAGGGCGGGTAACTCACAGTCTGTCGCTCCAGCCTGTCGCTCCAGCAACAGTCACCTGAACCAGATTCAATTGTTTTTTTGGGGTGAATATTGGGGTAGTAAAACCCAAACTGCCTGATTTACAGTTAATAATCCCTCATGAAAAAAACTTGGTTACTTCAATCCACGACTGTTTGTGGGACACTGCTGTGTACAATTGGCTGCCGCGTTTCACCCACAAATATAGAGTCAATTCACTTTACAGTATATTTTGTGTAGCGCTTTGAGACGTCTGGAAGATATGAAATGTGCTGTACCAAATGCACAATTTTTTATTAGTTATGATTCATTTATTAATGATAAGTTATGAATAGTTATTGTTAGTTAATACAGATATGTAAGTGGAAAGCGCGATACAAATCAGGCCATTTCATCATCAATCGGAGGGGCGAGGCCACAAGTGCCACAGCCCCACGTCAGATCTTGTCCAACCAAACAATGGACACAGTGACATTACTTCGGGAATGAACTCCCATGTGTTTCAGTTTCACATGAGATGTGTTCAATTTCACTCAGTAGATTGGGAAGAAGATCATTGCTGTGATCAATGGGACTTGACTAGAGCCTCACTGCTCTGATCACCTGGATGAGTGTGTGAATCACAGAGGCCTTACCCCTCACGAGCCACCAAAACCACATCGGAAAGATTTGCAAATGTATTTGTGGATGATTATGATGGGAAATGGGGGGTATTTTAAAATCTGGACAATGAATTCTTATTTAATTATATTACTAGTGAAACACACTTTCATTGGTCTGTCAATTTTCCTCTCTCCCTGTGCTAGGAAGTATCTCTTCAGGACGTCAGGAAAGAAATCAACTTCTGCAGGAAGGTCAAGCTGCGTATTATAGGAGTTGTAGAAAATATGAGTGGTTTTGTGTGTCCAAACTGCCAGGTGAGATGTTTCAGTCAGATAGGGAAACTCATTCACAAGGACTTAGCTGCTGGGTAGAGCGTAAATCATACTGTAATACTGCAATCACATGGGACTTTTATGTTTAAAAATACTTCATGCATGGAATATAAAAAGGCCATTCAGCCCTTCACCCTTGCTCCCCCCCACACGCACACCCTTTCTTTCAGACTTCCTTTACCCATGCTCTCTCCCGAGAAAACTTGTACATCTAAACCCGAAAGTAATCAAACATAATACTCCAGATATTTGTCTCTCCTCAAATCTCTATTCAATCCTTCTTCATATAAAGGTCATTTTTGAAGACACTTTTTTTAATGTACTGTTTCCTTTCCTGGGTCTCAGTGCACCTTAGTCACAATCAAAGGACTCTCACCCATTTTATACTCTCCTCACTGCCCCTCACGTTTATTTCCTCTTCTCTCTTGCTCACACTTGGCAGCCTGGCTTAGCACTTGGCTCTCTCTCCTCTGACTCAGAAGGTTGTAGGTTCAAGCCACACATTGAATCAGAGTCTATGGTGACTTGGGGTGTGCTGCATTGTTGGGAGATTTTAAAATACAGACAGTGTCCATTACATTAAGCACATTTCTCTGACCAAAGAAACAAGTATCTTCTCATCACTGACATTTACTCAGTTAACCTATTCATTAGGCCAGTAGTTCCCAACCTCGGGTCCCAACCCAAATCGCGGGGGGTCCTCAGTAGAGTCACGAAGAGTCATCAGAATTTTTTTGTCCATTTTTTAATGTTGAAAATGTTTTTTTAACGCTAAAAAAAAAGCAATACCGCCAACCAATTTGTATAAAGAGCGTACTTACGAGTTGCGCTGAGTCCACAAAACAGACAGAGATATCATTTTGGCTGAGCTCAGCTTCAGTCGCAATATCTAGTGGTGGTGGGTACCTGTTGAAGGCTAATTTGGGTCACGAGGAACTGCCAGTGGTTAATTTGGGTCAGCAAATAAAGTTGGCAACCACTGCATTAGGGAAAGGCTTTTACAATGTCGGTCACAAATATTTCATTACAAATGCAGGTTCCCTCCTCCGGGAACAAGATTTGATTGTGTGTTTCTGTGTTGCCAAGCAATATGATGGACACACTGTACTTTAAAATCTATTAAGTCATTCTGAATGTAAATGATCATCAATGAATAGCAATCAGTTATTCATTTTGAATAGTTGTAGCAATTAATTTATTGTCTGCAGTGCGGTGAAGATTTTAACATAATTTCCTGTTTTTTATTCCACAATTTTTGCGTTATCTCAGTATGAATCGCAGATTTTCCCACCGACCACAGGAGGAGCCGTGATGATGTGCAATGATTTAAACATTCCCTTTCTCGGGAAAGTGCCCTTGGATCCCAGGATAGGTAAGTTCCACAACATGACAGGGTTGCTCAGGTTCATCCAGGAAACACAATGAGGGTTTTTAAAAGGCTTAATTTATAAACATGGGCTAACATGATCTGGCCATGACTTCATGTTATTGGTCACCCTGAACATACGTATTCTCTTACTGGTAAAGACTCTTGCTTACTGGGTGTTGGGGAAAGACACAGAAAACGCTCATAGACATTCTGAGACCCTCTAGTCACAAAGGTAGTAAAATGTATATTTTTCCCTCTGCGGAAGCTCAGTGTTTTGATCACACGATTGGTCTCTGAAAATTGATTGTCATTGGATGAAAAAGCCCTCGGCCCATTCAGTCTCACCGTGTCAGAACGACCACCTTTCAGTTCCACCCCCTGCCCCCCCCCTAACATCAGGCTGTTGTTTTGCCTCTATTGACCTTATTGTCAACCCGTCCCAGTTGTTGATTGCCGGCTGAGTAAAGCAAACCTTCCAAGTTTCTGTCCTGAAATTGCCTTTCTCAGTGCTAACTAACTCTGTGCTGGCCATTGGTGTAACTCATGGACGAGTAGAGGCTCATTTGGATCAGTTTCATTACTGTAGATCCTATGGGTCACAATTCTGTCTTATTATTATCATTTAGGCGTTTCTCTTTTTGATTTATCTCTTAAGGAAAATGTTGTGATGAAGGTAAATCATTCCTGACAGAAGTGCCCGATTCTTCTGCAACTCTTGCCCTCAAGGATATCTTTCACCGTGAGTAATTTTATTTTTAGTAAAATACCGTAAACAATGTGTTAAAGAGATCCATCGGTTTGAGCTTGGTTTGAACTATCCGTAGTAACTTTTATTTGGAGCCTCAGCCGTGTGCCTCAAACAGACGAGCATTCAAAGACCAATTTTATATGGGGGAATTGATGGGCAATAGACCAGGAGAAACCCCCGTCACCTTTCTGATGGTGCCAATGAGATCTTTAATGTTTAATGTCCACCTGAACAAGCACATACAGGACTTGGTTTGACATCTGATCCACGAGATGGCACCTTCTACTATGCAGTGCTCCCTCACCAATGGACTGAGCACCAGCCTTGACCGTAGAGCTAGTGACATAGGGACCCAGTAGCAATGTTTTGGAGAGGAAAAAAACCTTGACTTTTTTTTAAATGAAGTGATGCAGAAAGCTTTGCACTTTTGCAACAAATTCAGGCCATTATCCTCCCTTTGTTTGATGAGGCACATTAATGAGAATTATCTTTGGTTTGATATAGTGCTTTATCATATTGTGACATTTCAAAAGCGTTTCACAGAACATATTGTAAAGTACTAACTGTGCAATTTGTGGGAAAAATTCAGCAGCCAATTGCACACAACATTGTCCACTTTTATTTGGAGGATTGTTGGCCAAGACAGCGGGAGAAAACTTCCTTCGCTTTTCGAATATTGCCATGGGATCTTTAACATCCACCATTTTCCTGCCATCCTTAGAACCTTTCCCAAAGGATGGCAACATCAACAATGCCCCCTCCAATACAATCCCCCCTCCTCTCCAGCACTGCATTGGAGTGTCAACTTAAGGCTGTGTGATTCCACGTACTGACGTGTGGCTTGAACCCACAACCGTCTGACTCAGAGAGAGAATACTACCACTGAGCCAAGCTGACTCATCCTTGGACATACACAGCGTGTGAAGCCAGTTATCAGCAAGCGATAGGAAAATTGTTCTGAGATAGTCTGTGATCCAATATTAAACTTTGAAATATCCACTTAGAAATACATGTTTGAGTGCTTTGTGTTTAGACCTGCTTGAAGCCTACACCGTGCACACTGAAAATACTCGTTCCCTCTCTACAGGAATCCAGCAATCCTGTGTGATTCAAGACTCCAATATCGAGATGGACGCATAGCGGGAGTTCATGCAAAGCCTCTCCGTCCTACTGCAAGAACCTTTAAAAAACTGACCAATTTACCTCAGTCAGTGAAGGTCCAGCTGCTGAAACCTCATTGTCTAAATATCCCTGATTACTGAATTACAACAGCAATGTTCACTTGCCAGCAGCTGGACAGATTGATGTGCTGATTATTTTGACTTTTAGACCTATAGATTTTAGAGTTACAAATTAATTTTGTAGAAAAGAAACCACAAAGTGTATCAAAAAAAATCAACTACTCTGAAACTTCTGGTTCGGTGTACACTGAAACTGGAGTGGATGCAAACCTGTCTGATTAGTTGGAGAGTGAAGTTAGCGTGTTTGTGTGCGTGTGTGATAGGTCACCTGTATCACTTCCCCCTTTCCGACCTCAGTGCAGGGAAGCGATGAATGGAGGGCTGTCTGCGCTTCAGGTTGAGGAAACTTAATGGCAAAGTTCTCCGAAACTGGTCACACGTACCCTTGGAAGCAACATACAAGTGTTTGTTTTGACCCGGCAGGAAAACCCCTGGATTCTCATCTCTAGAGTTTTGTAAAGTCAGAAGGATAACGATCGGGTGGAACGACACTGCTTTTTATTATTATTATACACTGAGATAATATTAACCAGTTTTATTAAACTTGACCTCAGAAAGGTGAGCAAGGCACTGTACTGTCAGAACAAATAAATCAATTTCCCCAATTTACAACATAAATAAGCAAACTTCTGTTTACCTCCCTACTCTAGTGTTCCTCATGCTACTTATTTAGTCAGTTTCATTCAAGCATCCAACTCCGCCACTGGGATGGCTTCAGTTGGTTGATGCGTTGGATGAAAACTTAGCTGAAGTTCTTTGTTTTTTCATCCTTGGTCTTCCACAGGGTCTGGAACAGGAGAAACACAATAATTACAAGGCTGTGGTGAGGTTTGCTCTGTTTGCTCAGCTTCTGTGATGGAAACAGGATCGTGGAGCTGCTACTGAAATAGATTTTCCTGCCACAAATATAACTGATGAAAAGCAAATTTGGGAAAGAGAGCCAGTTTAACACTCATTTTACTAATGATTACAAAGATGCCATTTTTCTCTCTCCATGTTCAGCACTCGCTCGGTTAATGACACTTGTTGATGTCTGGGAACAGTATTGTCAGAATTCTGTTGGAAAAGGGACCGACTGTGACCTCAACCTCTTGAAAAGTTAGTCATTAAAGATCAACAACTAACCTGAATGCTACCAATACATAGTTATAACTAGCTATCAATGTGTGAACGGGAACAAACAAAGGAAATTACACTCTAGGATTCTCAGTCAGCCCCAATGGAATGACTCCTCCCTCACCAATAATCTTTACATGTGACACAGTGACGTCAGGAACATGTTTCAAAGTGCTTTCTTTGTAGATGAAAATGGCAGCCATTTACAGCAAATGTACCACAAACAGCCATTTTCATCTACAAAGCACTTTGAGACATCCTCCTGACATCACTATATCACATTTGAGGATTACCAACTGAATCTGATTGACGCCCAAATATCTTTTATAATCCCATCCATCACATGGCCCCTCAGCTTCATTTTATCAGACCAGAGTGACATCAAGGAAGCGAACAATAGAGCAAAACGTACAATAGCTATAGTTACCAGATTAACTCAAATCGCCAGCTCTTCAGTGACACGCTTTTCTGGCCCAGAGTATACAAAACCTGAAGACTTCTTTTAAGTAATTTGTTGTAAAAACGGTGGGAGCTAAGGTTTGCCAATAATGTGTTGCCAATAATGTCATTTCATCTAAAATGCTTAAGAGAAACAAATGAAGTGCCATAGAAGTGGAAAGGAATAAAATACAGATTTGTGGGTAAATATTCCTATTTATATTTCATTTAGATTATTTTGATATTTCCAGAAATACCTGTGCTCAGTATAATAGTGCTGTCAATCTACATGATGGGCAAACAGAGACTCCCGATTCAAATGTACAGCGATGAGATTGTCACAAACATGGTTATTTAATGCAGGGGTCCAGCTTTTGTGTTCAGTGATTTTTCAAGTTGAATTTATTTACAAAAAAGCTTTGTGCACGGATAATCAGGGGAGGGCTGAACGGTGCACTAAAACTCAATACAACTTGGCTTCAAATTGCAGAAGCTGAAACAATGGTAATATAACAAAACAACAACAAAATTACACTCGTATAGCGCCTTTCACGTCAGGAGGAAGCGTGGAAATTGCTCAACATTGCACTGAAAGAATGTTGAAAGGAACATTCCTTTCATCTGTGATACCAAATCTAAGCCTAGTCAATCTATAATCCAACTCCTGTGATCCCACGATGAAGCGAGCAAGTTTGCACAAGCTGAGGTCATGTTCAAACAGCTCCCGGGGTTACCTGTGGCTATCAGAGGCAGTGGAACCTGCACCGTCTACTTTCTTTCAACCTTGTTGAAGGTTGTTAATGCATATGGGATACTAGGATTTATAAATAGGGGCATAGAATACAAGTCAGGAAGTTATGAAGAATATTTATAAAATGCTGTTAGGCCTCAGTTGGAGTACTGCATTCAGTTCCGGGCACCACACTTTAGGAAAGATGTTAAGGTTTTGAGGTTACAAAGGAGATTTACCAGGAATGATGGTCCTTAGTTTTGAGGAGAGGTTAGCAAAACTAGGATGATTCTCCCAAGAGCAGAGAAGATTTAAGAGGGGATTTGATAAAAGTTTTCAAGATCATGAGGGGATTTGAATCGAGAAAAACTGTTTCCACTGGCATGTGGGTCAGTAACCTGAGGACACCGATTTAAGATAGTTGTTAAAAGAAACGGGAGGTTACGAAAAAAAAATGTCACCCAAAGAGTTGTTTGGATCTGGAATGCATCACCTTAAAGGAAGCCGATTCAATAACAACTTTTAAGAGAGAAGTAGATGGGCATTTAGGAGGACAAGACTGCAGGGTTATGGAAAGAAAGCGGGCCAGCGGGATTGAATTGGACACCTCTTTTTGGAGCCGATGCAGACATGATGGGCCAAATGGCCTCCTGTGTATGATTCTATGATTTTTGTGCACTTGTATCACAGCAATATCACTTGTGCTCGCCAGCAACAGGAATATACCAGCAACAGGAATATACCAGCAACAGGAATTTGAAGTGTATAATAAAAACAGCACCACATTCAGTGAGAACAAAGTGACAATCTCACTGCCCCTCGATTTTTCATTTCTAAAAATAGACCATGAGAAAATTGCCGAAATACAATTGATGTTTATGCTGGGAAACGGCCAAGAGATTAAAGGTTCTAAGAGAATTATTCCTTGATAACAATAATAGTGCCTCGTACCAATTATAGCAGTTTTAAAAAACATGTTGCCTCTTACCTTTAAATCCACCACAGGCAATGCAGCAGGAAATAACAATAAAATAATTAGAAAACACAAGCTGATGCTCAGAATGATAATAATAATAATAATCCTTGCGCCTTTTCATGTCATCAAAACATCTCAAAGCACTTCGCAAAATAAACCTTAAAGTGAATTGACTGCATTTTGTGGGCAAAATGAAAATCCGTCATTGTCAGCATGAGCTAAGTCACTAGTTACTGAAGTGCAGTACTAAATCTCACCCCTATGCTGCAGTGTGTAGTTAATACATACTCCAAACAAATTCACCTGATCCCACTGCCAAATCCACATTTAATTTTCAATAACTGGGAACCTACATTTATGTTCAAATATTGGTCGCTGGCGTTAATCTTGTCTCCAAAAGATTAGCATTAAAATAAGCATTGTTTTTAATCTAGTCACACAATTGTGTATGAAAAGCATGAACCATACTTGCTTGTTTAGATGACACCCTCAGTCAATACATTTAGAAAACATTAAATTGTGATCTAAAGCTATATTGTTCTGAAAACCCAGTGTTGTGTAGAGAAAGTAAATACAAGGGAACAAAGAAGAATTAATCGTGGAATTCAGCAGTCATCAACAATAAGAAACATGAACTGAGTCAGGAAAGTCCCAAAGAGCAACAAAAGAAAAGTGTGACGTGATGCCGGAGAGTGATAGATGTTTACTGTTAATTGCAGCGTCTTGTGTTTTATAGGCAAACACCGCAGCCAACCAATTTGCACACAGCAATGTCCCACAATTAGCAGTGATGTGAACAAATCATTTAATGTGGTGGGGGGGGGGGGGGGGGGCGTTTCGGCCAAGACACGGGGAGAAACCGCCTTGTGCGGTGGGATACTTAACCCCCACTCCCGAACAAACAGATGGGGCATCATTTTTAACATCTCATCTATCTGAAGGGCAGCACCTCTGACAATGCAGCACTCCCCAGCACTGTACTGGGATATTGGCCTGGAATGTGAGCTAGACTTGCAAGTGTACAAATCAGTTAGCAGCTTACTTTGTGTGACATGTTCCCGAGTAAATCTGCATAGAAACCCGTGTCATACGAAAATCACGGACAATGATTACAGATGGCCCAGGCAATCATCGCCAAGTCAGTTGAATGTGCAAACCCTTGAGATTTGCACATCATTGACACTGGAGTAAATTTACCTACTGCCTCCTGGTGCCACATCACTGTAAATACATCACATCTGCAATCTGATTCGACCAGGCTTTGTGCTCCAAACTCTATACCCATCACTGGAGCTGGATTTATTTTGGTAATACATCCACCTGACCGAGTAAAATTAATATTTCTTCACACCAAGGACGATAAAATAGTTTGAGGCCAAGCCACAGAACACTTAAAAAGCTCAGTGCTATTCTGGGAAGAAGGAAGGGATGGGCGTCTTCATCCAAGTCCTGCTTGTGAACTAAACTGTTACTGAAACTCACCAAATCCCTCCCTTCCTCATCTGTCTGGAAGCTACTTCCATTTTTGCCTGAATATTTCAAACCAGTCACATGCTGTGTAGAGCAAGGAACAAATCTCCATGGATGGCTTATAGTCACAGCACTCCAGAGATCCAATCCAATGTAGTTACTTTATACAATATCGGGAGGGTGTCCCAAGGCCCTGGGTAGGAGTGAGGAGCTGAGAGGGTGGGGTTGCGTAAAGGGCGGGGGGGAGACACATTATCTCAGACACACTACCCTCCTCACTACATGCTGAGATATGATCAAGATTGGTGCCTCACCATTAAAAGATATTATGGTCTACATTGTCCTTTAACAAATTGAAGTTGAGAACTTTTATTTGGGGGGGCGGAGAAGGGAGGGGGGTTTGGAGCTTGTCTGCAGGGACAACCCACTAATCAGAACGTGATTCAGTCTAATTTGATTAATTGGAGTGAGCAGCCTAACCTTGCTCACCTATATTAAAAAGTTGTAAGATATAATGGAAAGAGGGAACGCTATTGAGGCAAGAAGGGGTAACAATCCCCAGAGATGTTTTGTCCCCAATAGTTCTCCTCGCAGGAGGCACACAGCTTCGTTGACACGAGTCACACAAGAGTAAAGCTCACGGAAATATTCATCCGCAAAACAATCATCACAGAACAGCTGAACCATTTGAGATAGCAGGCATTGTCCAGGTTTTAAATGCCTCAGCTGTCATGTCACTAACACAAATAAAATGGTATACCACACACACACACGCACACACAATGTGACTTTTGTATGATGCTTCCCCATTAAAACTCTAATTTCCCGTTTTGGCATTCAAATCCCTCTGTGGCCTCACCAGTCCCTACCTCCGTGGCTACCTGGAACCCTGCTGACTCAGCCTCTCCCTGGGCTGGGTATGTATCAGCCTGCTCGTGTCCCTGACCTAACCACCCCACAGTCGGCAGGCAAGCTTTCAACCATTTCCAGCCATTCTCTGGAGCTCCAGCCCGGACGGAGTCCCTCCGACAGGTCCACCCCCCACCCCGCACCACTTTTTCAAACAATTGGGTCATCTCCCCCCAGACACCATGTGAAGTGCTGTGAGCCATTCCCACCGTGTGAAAGGCGCCGTGTGAATGCATTGTACAATCAGTAGCATAATCAGGTCATATTAAATTAACTGAAATTATAATATACTTGGTAATTACCAAATGTGCTTTTCAAAAAGAATTACCCATTTGATTAACCTAGTCTATCTGTGTGATGAAGGGTTAGTGAGTGAGGTAAACCAGGCATTGTCCAGGTTATCCGTTATCTGTTGTGTTACCTGAAGTTTACAGCTCTCCAAATACGATGTCAGACTGAAAGAAATGACCAGATGTTAGTCAGGTAAGTTGAACAGTTATGAAGAGCAAGTGAGAGTGAGAGTGAGAACACATCATCTGCTGGTGGGAAATGCACAATTTAAAAATATCCAGTGCAATTGACAACAAGCAAATAGTTTATCCACCAGTGAGACACAATAAAAACAGAAATCCCAGCAGACAGCGGGAGGGTGGATCGCCTCTCACACTTCCTCACCGGGGAATTGTTTCACGTGAAGAAATACAATGATCCCAAATACCAAAACATGGTTTTATTCTGTCTTTAAAGATAGAATAAAATAATATCACCTCATTGCATTTTAAACGTGGAGTCCCGCAAAACAAAGACACCGACCAGATCCACCATTTGTCAAAGTGGAAAATAGCAGGCAAGGACTCTCACTCGGAACACAAAACATAACTAGAAAAAAGGAAACAGTATTTCTAGACTTTGCTGCTGTAGTGAACCGGAATCTATGTGGTTTTAATTGGTTAGATGCCAGCAGTTACCACCCAACACACACTTGGCATTCACCTCATCAACCTGCACCAATTACTCTGAAGAATTAGGTGAGCAGGGTGGTCCCTCCAGGGAGAGAGTGTGCATTCCTTTCCAGATGAGGGAATTCCCATGTACAGTAAAAGCCTGTTTAGCCCGTCTATTTGTTTACCTGATCAACCATAACTTCCGTAAACTGGCACATCAAAAAAAAGGCTGCATTCGATTAACTGGAATCTATCTGTAAAAATGCATTATTTTTATTTATTAGAGTATCCGGCACGCGCTTTAATTGCCCAGGCCCCGAGGGCTTTTACTGAATATGGAACAGACATATATGGATACTCTTAAACCCAATGATGGGTTTCCACATGTCAAGACACTTGGCTGAACAATACCTCCACAAAAGTGAAAAACTCGTGAGACACTTCGCGCACCGTTTATTAATAGACGGTTATATCCGTTAGAGAGTTCACATCAACAAGACTCAAGACCAGGAAAGGTGTTACCTATTAATGGGGGGAGGTTATTAAAAAAATCCACTGAAATTCAAGGTTTAATGGTGGTTTTCGTAATTGGTTTGACAAATCCTGGATATCACTGCATTAGTTCCCAAGATAACACCATCGTTGAAAACAAAGAATTACAAACTAATTATAATGGAATTGCTGTCCTCATAGCCCCTGAATATTATATATTTGTAGCCACACTTATCCAGTCTTCACTTACTGCACAGAGCTTACTATTTGCATGAGTACCTGCTGACTTGTACTGTGAGAGCCAACTTTGCTGGTATGAGAGAGGATTTAGCCAGAATAAACTGGGAGACTAGACTTAAAGATTTGACAGTAGACGAGCAATGACAGACATTCAAGGAGATAGTGCAAAACTCCCAACGAGCACATTTTCCTTTGTGTAATAAGAATGCCACGGGAAAGGTGGTTCAGCCATGGCTAACTAGAGCAGTTAGGAAAAGTATCAAATCAAAAGAAAAAGCCTATAAAACAGCGAAGATGAGTAGTAAACCTGAGGATTGGGAGAACTTTGGGGAACAACAGAGGAGGACCAAAAAATTTATCAAAAGGGAGAAAATAGATTATGAGGGCAAACTAGCAAAGAACATAAAAACAGACTCCAAGAGTTTTTACAAATATATAAAGAGGAAAAGGCTAGCGAGGGTGAATGTGGGTCCATTACAGGCAGAGACCAGAGGAATTATAATAGGTGACAAAGACATGGCAGAGTCATTAAACAACTACTTTTCTACAGTCTTCACCATAGAAAGTCTTCACTGGAAACATATAAAAAATAGAGGGGAACCAAGAAGACAATGTTAGCAAACAATTTAGGGAGATTAACATTAGTAAAGAGATGGTTGTAGGTAAATTGTCGGGTCTTAAAACCAATAAATCCCCTGGACCGGATGGCCTGCATCCTAGAGTTTTAAAGGAGGTGGCTACTGAGATAGTGGATGGCATGTCTATAATCTTCCAAAATTCTGTGGATACTGGAAAAGTCCCCATTGATTGGAAGATTGCAAACGTAACTCCACTATTTAAGAAGGGTGGGAGAGAAAACATGGGGAACTATCGACTAGTTAATCTGACATCAGTTGTAGGGAAAATTCTTGAGTCCTTAATAAAAGATGTAGTTATGGGATACCTTGAAGACCATAAAAAGATTAGGCACAGTCAACATGGCTTTACAAAAGGGAAGTCATACTTGACTAATCGTTTAGAATTTTTTGAGGATGTATCCAGCAGGTTGGATAAGGGGGAACCAGTAGATGTGGTATATTTGGATTTTAGGAAGGCATTTGACAAGGTGCCACACAAAAGGCTGTTACTCAAGATTAAGGCCCACGGGATTATTGGGAAAATATTAACATGGATAGAAGAGTGGCTATCGGGTAGAAAGCCGAGAGTAGCGATAAACGGATCATTCTCGAATTGGCAGGATGTAACTAGTGCAGTGCCACAAGGATCAGTGCTTGGGCCTCAGCTATTTACATCATTGATCTAAGTGAGATCATTGAATGTAAGGTGTCTAAACTAGGTAGCAGAGTGAGCTCTGAGGATGATGCAAAAAGATTGCAACAAGATATAGATAGGCTAGGGGAGTGGGCAAGTAGGTGGCAGATGGAATTCAATGTTAGCAAGTGTGAAATTATTCACCTAGGTAGCAAGAATAAAAGAATAGATTATTTTCTAGAGGGGGAGAAGTTAGATAGTATTAGTATTCAAAGGGATTTGGGTGTCCTTGTACACCAGTCCCAAAAAGTTAGTTTGCAGGTACAGCAAGCAATTAAGAAGGCGAACGGCATGTTAGCGTTCATTTCAAAAGGTTTAGAGTATAAGAGTAGGGAAGTCTTGCTGCAACTGTATAGGCTCTGGTGAGACCGCACCTAGAGTATTGTGTGCAGTTTTGGTCTCCTTATTTAAAAAAGGACATACTTGCCTTAGAGGGGGTGCAACGTAGATTCACTAGGTTAGTTCCTGGAATGAGGGGACTGACCTATGAGGATAGGTTGAATAAACTAGGCTGTATTCTATAGAGTACAGAAGAATTAGGGGGGGGATCTTATTGAAACATATAAGATTCTTAAAGGGCTAGATAAAGTAGGCACTGAGGGACTGTTTCCCCTGGTAGGAGAATCTATAACCAGGGTTCAGTCTTAAAATTAAGGGTCAGCCTTTTAGAACAGAGTTGAGGAAACATTTCTTCACTCAGAGGGTAGTGAATTTATGGAATTCACTACCCCAGAAGGCTGTAGATGCTCAGTCCTTGAACATGTTCAAGGCTGAGACTGATAGATTTTTGAAAAATAGAGGGATTAGGGGATATGGG
Organism: Hydrolagus colliei; assembly: GCA_035084275.1. NCBI lineage: Eukaryota > Metazoa > Chordata > Chondrichthyes > Chimaeriformes > Chimaeridae > Hydrolagus > Hydrolagus colliei. Next base: position 12,072,684 of record CM068758.1, on the reverse strand, counting down.
GATAGGGCAGGTAATCAGAGTTAGGTGAGAAGATCAGCCATGATCTTATTGAATGGCGGAACAGGCTCGAAGGGCCGAATGGCCTACTCCTGCTCCTAATTCTTATGTTCGGATGTTACGTCTGATCTTCATAAACTGTATAATTAGTAAGTCGTACATATATGTTTCGCCCACAAATATACAGTCAATTCACTTTACAGCACTTTGAGACGTCGATAAGATGTGAAAAGCGCTATATCAAAGGCAAGGATTATTATTATTACTTCAGTTATGATTCATTTCTTATCAAAAACTTGGATTTTTTTTACACTACTTGGATTAATCACTTCCTAATTTGTAACACCACCCCCCCCCCCTACCCTCTGTTGCACCCACAGTTACCAGCTGTATTGAATTATAGGGAAATGACATCCAGGCTTGCGCATGTATCGGCCTCAGTGATTACCTATCACCAACACAGCGTAGATTTGATTACAGAGGATTTTATACAATATACAGTTTGCCTGAAACTCAGGACTTCTCATATTAAATGTTATGATAAGACTTATAGGAATTTTACTGTACTACACTGCACAGGCTAAGAATGAGCAACTCCCAATCCAGATCCCAATTATACTCTTTATAAAGATCAGACTTATGGAAGCTTTACTACACAAGGGGACTGTGTACATCAGCAGATTCTCACGCTAATGGTAATCTCTGCAAGACTATGTCAACATTACACCTGAAGACATGCATTTCTGCTCTGCTCCAGACTGGGTTGTTCCTTCATTCACTCCGTTATTTCCAGTTTTAAAATAGATTCCATGGACCTGATACCAGCTGATACTCAGTACAATTCGGTCGACAGGACAATGATCAATGCTCGGATAAGGCATCTGCCTGCATGGTCCACAGCTACATCGCGACCCCATCACCCCCACTCTTGCCCAGCTCCACTGGCTCCCCAGGAGGCCCTCCATGGCCTTGCCCCCTCTCTGCCCTGCTGACACCCTATTAACCTGTCTGCTGCCTCCGTTCAGCCGGCTCCGGCCTGCTTCATGTCTTCCGCCCGACCAGTGATGAGTGGGCTTTCAGCTCTCTGCCCCTCTCCTTTGGAACTCCATCCCACAATCCCTTCGCCTTGCTCCCTCCCTTGCTTCCTTCAAGACCAGCCAAGACCCTCCTCTTTGACAGTGCCTTCAGGCCCATCCTACCTCTCTGCCCTCCCTCATCCAAACCCTGCCCCCCTCCTCCATGCTCAGGTCCTGATTGAAAAGTGACTGTTCCCCTGACTGTTCAGCACCTTGGGCATCCTCCCGATGTGAAGGTGTTCTATAAATGCTATTTTGTTGTTGGTAACGAGCAACCAAAATGAGAATTCCTCAACAGATACCAAACTCCATTTGTAAAGCATATTTCACATTGGAGGATTTCCTTCAGGGGCTGAACAGGTCAAGGATTAAGACCCAAGCTGGGAGCTGGGATCAAGGAGGGTGAAGGGCAGAAAGCGTAGCCGAAGTCTCGGTTGAAGAGGTGGGTATTGAGGCATGCCTTGAAGGAGGCAAGTGAGAGTGGAAGACGAGGGGAATAGACGGTGGATTTCCAGAGGGTGGGGCAGAGAGGCCAAAGGCCCAAATGCCAATGGTTGGGAGGGCCTGGCAGGGGGACACGGAGCAGGCCGGAGCCAGCTGATCAGAGGGAGCGGAAGGTTAATAAGGGTTCAGCAAGTCTGAAAGGCAGGTGGGAGAAACGCCATGGAGAGCCTTGAAGATGAGGACGAGAATTTTGAACTCGATCCTCTGAGGGATAGGGAGTGGAGCCAGGCGAGGGTGAAGGTGATGGGATCACGGTGATGGTTCATGAGAGGACATGATGATCATGAGTTCTGAATGATCTGCAACTTGTAGAGGGAAGCGTTGAGAAGGCTGACAAGCAGACCACCTTGAGCAATATAAAACCTTACAGCAGAACCCAAACAGCTTCCTGTTGTTACAACTGAGGGAAACATTAAACCCACTCTTTATTATGAGAGAAATATGGTTTAATGACAACAACATTTAAGTAAAGATGATAATTATTCAATAAACATATGTTGCATTTTATTAGGATGCCTGTGGAATCCATTCTCTCAAATCTTACTAAACAAACTTCCTCTCATTAATCATTAAAAACATTCTAGTCTCCTGGCTGATTCTCACTAAACTAGCTCATAAAGTTTAGATCAGACTTCAGTGAATGATTCAATACTGGAATAGTCACCTCAAATTAATAAAATGGTAAGGTTGTTTGTTTAGTTCAACACCCAAGTTAAATAAGCCTATAATTAGAATGATAGCAAAGCTTCAAGGATTGAATTATCAGGAAAGGTTGCATAACCTTGGCTTGTATTTCCTTGAGTTCAGAAGGTGAGTTCGAGGGGTGATGCAATTGAAGCATTTAAAGTGATAAAAGGGATTTGTTAAGAGTAGCTACAGGGAAACTATTTCCTCTGGTGGGGGAATCCAGAACAAGGGGCCAAAATTGTACAATCAAAGCTAGGCCATTTAGGAGCGAAATCAGGAAACACTTTTTCATATAAAGGGTAGTGGAAATCTGGAAGTCTCCCGCAAAAGGCTGTATGGTATTTCAATCTTTTAACTCTTTTTGACACGTTGTTTACTTGCATTTAAAAATGCTTATTTCTATCTTCAAGACTGTCTCCCTATAAGATCAAAGAATTTGCCAGACGAAAGAAGACCAACGTCCATCTAGTTCGTGTTCCACCATCCTGGCAGTCCCTCGACTGGTCGTGTCCCAATTTGTACACTGTACCCCGAGATATGGAGCTCCTGTAGCTCAGTGGTTATAGCACTCACCTTACAAGCGTGAGACCCGTGTTCGAATCCAGGCAGATCAGAGCGAAACCTTGGGCAAGTTTCCTTACTCCACACGCCTAATAATTCCCCCCAAAACCAAATAAAAAAACACAATAAAATAAATTGGTCATTTCAATCCATGACTGTTTGTGGGACACAGCTGTGCGCAATTGGCTGTCGAGTTTCACCCACAAATGTACAGTTAATTCACTTTACAGTATATTCTGTGAAGCGCTTTGAAACGTTGATAAGATGTGAAAAGCGCTATATCAAATGCAAGGATTATTATTATTATATTATTTTCTAGCAGAAATCTATCTAATTTGTTCTCGAAACACACATCACTTTCTGCTTCCAGTCTCCCTTGGGAGCCTGAAGTTTACTGGTTGCTCACTGAAGTAGTGTCTCCACAGTATTTGTTCTGAATTTACCCTCCTTCAATCGCAGGCCGTGTGCTACAGTGACAATGAAGTGAAATAATTATTTATTTATACGATACTGTATATACTGTATATCCCGTAATTACTTACAGTAACTCTAATAGGGAGTTTCTAAGTGGTTCTCAAAGATTGGCAACAACGATGCCAAGTTATTTTTCTTAGTAAGTTTGAACTTCCTAAAATGGCTACTTTTTACAGGTTGATATTTTGCTCAGCAAATTATCATCCTCTTTCAATGCATTTCCTGATTTTCTCTAGTTCCTATTGTAAATTCTGCAATCACTTGGGATAGCCACATCAATAATATTACACGTAATAAAAACAATCCTTGCATTTGATATAGCACCTAATTGCGACTTTGGGACATCACAAAGCGCTTCACAGAATATACTGTACAATCTATTTGTTTCTTTATGATAATATCTGGTTTGTTCCAGATCAATGTTCTGTCTGTATGTATTAGTAAATCCCAGATCATTATGATGTTATTTTTCCATATCATTATTGCTGACAAATTTATTAATATTAACTAGACATTGTGTAGAGCAAGTAATAGAGTAGTTTTACAGGATAGTTTTGTATATAAATTTCCCCTCCAGCACTGCATTACAATGAAGGCAGTGTGCTCAGTTAAACAGCAGCCTCTCTGGTGTCGATAGGAAAAAAGATAAAAGGGGAAGTGGAACATGCCTAGATCACATCAGAATTAGGGCAGGAAGCTGACACAGGGTATGTGATTTACACAATCTGGGAAATAACTTACTATGAAAATCCCATCGATATCCCATAAAGGAATTAATAATAAATAATAATTCTTGCATTTGATATACTGAACTGTTACTGCCTTATTACACGGTTGAGACATCTCAAAGCGCTTCATAAAATGTATTGTAAAGTGGATTGATTGTGTATTATGTGGAAGAAAAGCAGCAGCCAGTTGCGCACAGCAGTGTCCCACAAACAGTTGTGGATTCAGTGATCACATTTTTTTTCTGAAGGATTATTACACCCCAGAAAGTGAGCTGACAATCAATTGTTACTTACTGCTAGCTAAACAGAAGCGTGTGGAGTAAGGAAACTTGCCTCGGGTTTCGCCCCGATTGGGAATCAAATTCAGGTCCTTTTGCTTGCAAGGCAAGTGCTTAATTTAACAACAATAAAATTACATTTGTACCGCGCCTTTCAGGCAGGAGGACGTCCCAAGGCGCTGGATGAATTGATATTTGATAATCATCTCCCAAGAGTTCTAACTCTTCAAAACATAGTTCATTCATTTATAAACTAAACTTGGGGGGGGGGCGGAGGAGGAAGAAGAAGGACATGGTTAATTGAGTGTGGGGATAAATTGGAGAGGTTTAATTGTATATTTGGTTCCTCCATGGTTGAGTTCCTGTGTAGCTGGAAGAGGTGTGAATGAGGAGCTTTTGTTCTATGATGTGGGTTTACAAATTTCAATATTAGTTTCCATATAAAATAGGTTCACTGACTAGAATTCAATGTCATTTGTATGATACACAAAAGGCTGACTTTAACTATACCAAAGAAACAACTCCCACAGCTCTGCTCCCCTCCACTGAATGACTGAACAAAAGATATTGTAATATATTACTGAAGTAGTATAAGGCAAGTTTAAAATGACCCAAACAAGTGCATCAACTAATACTCTCTGCACCCAAACACTTCCACACGGGCATAGCATTGAGACGAGGAATCGACTGGCAAGTCTGGTTCAAACTGCTCATTCAGGCAGGAGTTAGCAATGCCAACCACTGTACAATCCACTGGACAAACAGACAACCACACAGCAGAATGCTTTGATCCAAGGAAATATCCATGACCAGTGTCAACGCTGCTCAGCGAACGGAAGGCAAATTATAGCGGAAAGGGCTACATCTGACAATTCATTTTTCTTCCTCAGCAACAAAGCATTTTCACATGCAAACCACACCTTGTGCTATTGACCAGCACAGACTGCTGATATGGGGTTCCTATATTCAGCTGGATATAACTCTAAACTGTTGGAGTAGCTGAGGTCCAAGAGTGTGATTAATAGATTAACACTGAAGTAGGAAATAACCTTTTTTTGAGAGATAGTTGTTTGAAAGCAGTTTTGAGAACTGGCTTTAAAGTTGTGCAGTACTGTACTTATTGTGTTCGCTTCGTGCCTTACCCTCTGGAAGAGCTGCTGACCCAGATAGGTGGAAGCCACTCTGGTGATATTCTTGCTGCCCCCGAGCTTGCATCGGATGTATCCGTAGAGATTCGCTGCTTGCAAGGAGAGTCCCGCTATGACCAAGGCCTGAAAATCACAGAACAGTGAGCAAACTGTAACCAAAGATGCACAAGTCCAACAAAAACTGAATTCTACATCAGAAATGAAGGCACAAAGTGAGCAAAGGCCATTCAGCCCACCACAGCCCCATTGTGGAGTCCTGTGGTGTAGTGGTTAGAGCACTTGCCTCACAAGTGAGAGGACCCAGTTTGATTCCCAGAAGGGAGAAACATTAGGCAACTTTGCTTACTCCACATGGCTGTTTACTCCACATAGCTGTAAGTAACAACCCGGTTGTTAGTCAATTGATAGATCGCTCTCCAGGGCTAATTATACCCTCAAAATAAATACTAATTTGGTCAATCCATGACTGTTTGTGGGACACTGCTCCGTGGCACCCACAGAATATAGAGTCGAATGTAATATAATGTGTGTTTCACCCACAGAATATAGAGTCGAATCACTTTACAATATATCCTGTGAAGAGCTTTGAAACCTCTCAACAACATGATAAGGCGCTGTCTTAAATGCAACAACAAAAACAAATTTACATTTGTCTACAGTGCCTTTCATGTCGGGAGGCAAGGCACTGGTTACTGCAAAGATGATTATTAATATCAAACCTACGCCTTGCTAAACTTCACAAAACCCACTCCTCACAACAGGAAAGTACTGTATATATATTCCCAGAATCCCTGAATTCCCTGACAGGTAATAATGCACAAACTTCATAAGTCACCCATTGACACCAAACTCCCTGATCTCTTTGTTCCTAGACATTCCCAAACCGCTCCCCACAACACACAATTCAGGCTGGCCAGTGTGTTCACTCAGTCTCTACCTTCCCTTGTTCATTTTATGGTCTGCATCAACTAATACTCTCTGCACCTGGACATTTACATAGGTGTGTGTGTGTGTCTGGCTGCCTGGTAACATGCGTGTTCCATGTATCAAAGCTACATTTGCCATCCAATTTGAATATAAAAAGTAAAATATTATTCAAATTCACTTTGTACTTTGATAACGAGTAATGGAACCTTAATGTTTACTTTGTATGGATGGATCCGTGTTTCGGATCATAGTTTTAGATCTAACAGAGTTATATAAGGGACACAGAAACAAGCAATTCAGCTTCCAAAACTATTCTTTCCCATTCTTTCTACTCCATACAAGTCACACACCCTCTTCCTGTTATTCTGTTAAGGCGGAATTTTGATAAAGCATCTGCCCAGGAATTGCGGTTGACTCCCATATTACCTCCCAAACCAGCCTCTGTATTAGTACTTTCCAAAACCAAAGAAGCACAAGCCACAAAGCATTGCACACACTCGGCTTCACACAATCAACAGGGAGTATTACAGAACGCTGTATGCTTGGAATCATCTCTGTTGAAACTATAAAGAACAAACAGATTCAAACAGCATCACTCCCCACTGCACAAACAGAATAAATCATGTTACGTGTGGACATTTTCTAGTTTATTCCAAGGGCAGGAAATGGCATAAGGTTGATAAGGCATAAGGTCCATAATATTTCCACATTTTGAAAGACCACATCAATTTATTTCCTGCACTTTTTAGCCACAACCATATTGTCACACGGAAAGCTCAGTACTAATGCTGTCAGTGCCAGACCTCTCCTATTTGAGAACCACAAGTGTGTTATCTCAAATCGACATATGCAAGACGTAACTGTAAAACTGACACAATGGCACTTTCCAATAAATCGGATCACTGGTTGGCGTGATCCATTGTGTTCCTCGACTCCAGGTCTACCACTGTGCTGACACACTGTCTGTCAGACATCAAGTCCTGGATGAGAGCTAACTTTCTACAGTTGAATGTCAACCCAGGCCCTACTGATTGGCTTGTGCCAGCGCCTTCTTGCATCAGGCGCTGGCTGCATCAACCTCCATGGTTGCACACTCTACCTCTCCAAGCCAGTCAGGAACCTAGGTATCTTGTTCGACCCGCAACAGTCTTTCCTCTCTCACATCCAAGTGATGACTCGCTCTGCCCATTCCCAACTCCGCCATTACCTCACCCCTAAAGCCGCTGAAACCCTCATCCTCGCCTTCATTACATCCTGACTCAATTATGCAAATGCCTTGCTGGTCGACCTTCCCAATCCCTCTCTTCACCGGCTGCAGATAATCCAGAACTCTGTGGCCCGTGTCCTCTACCATTCCAAACTCCGTGACCCCATCCCCGATTGGTTGAAGGTGCTGAGCAGAGGTAAAACTATAATCTCCTGCTCTCATACACCAAACTCCCATTTCACAGCGGATTGTTGGCAGGCAACAGATTAACTGGCCCAAAAAGGTCCAAGGTACAATCATAGCGATACAACACAGAAGGATACCTGGACCCGATTTTCAAAAGGTTCCACAATCAAGAGAAATAAGTCACTGGAGTGTCACTATTGAAGCATCTTACCAGCCACTTCAGCTTCAGGGAGAATAAGGTGCTGAACAGAAAAACGGTCCATATTAAAGGGCAGACAATCAGTCCCAGCCAGAAGATCTGAGCTTCTGCTTCAGTGGATGTAGCCCTGTTCTTTGGGGAAGCCTGGGAAGGAAACGAACGAGTATTAGACATGTTGGCCATCATTGTGGAGCCCTGTAGCTCAGTGGTTAGAGCACTTGCCTCGCAAGTCAGATGACCTTCCCCCTGCCCTTGCCTCCGCCACTGTTAAGCGCTCTGAGACACCGCCCGTTGTGGTGGGCGCTATGTAAATGCAAGTTGTTGTTATTGTTGTACTTTACAGGGGAAGTTTGATTCCCGGTAGGGAGGGAAGCAAACGTTGAGTAAGTTTCCTTACTCCACACGCTGCTGGTAAATAGGATTGATGCATCAGTTTTCCGGGAGTTATAATCACTGCAAAAAACTTTTTTTTAAAAAAAGATTAAAAAGTTGATCAATCCACAACTGTTTGTTGGTCACTGCTATGTGCAATTGGCTGCTACATTCTATTGTCAATTCACTTTGCAGTATATTCTGTCACGCGCTTTGAGACATCTCAAAGTCGTGATAAGGTAAAAACAAATGCAAGGATCAACTGTTAGTTCAAAGTACAAAACAACTGGACCAGCACTCAATGAGCGTAGTCAGGATAATGTTCTCTAGACAATTACATAGTGACAGAGGAAGTAGAACTTTCCATGTAAAGTACAACAACAACAACTCACACACACAGACATATATATACACGGGCCGGGCTGAGTTTCAGAGCTAGGACACGAGAAGATGATGGAGGGGTCAAAGAGAAAGGTCTTCAAGCGCAACCTGAAGATGGGGAAGGAGGGGGTGAGGCAAAGGGGTTCAGGGAGGGAGTTCCAAAGTTCCAGGCCATAGTGGCTGAAAGCACGACCACAGATGGTGGAAGTGAGGATTTGAGGTACGTGATGATGGCAGTTCTGAGGGGGAGTGGGATCCTGAGGAGAGGGACTGAATAATGGTGTCTGCCAGCAGTGGGCTATGGAGAGGGAGCCGGGTGATCAGCAATTGGGTGGGGAGGAGATTGAGGCAGCAGGTGGTGGGTTTCATGGTGATGATGGAGAATGAGAGGGAGAAGAGATAGGGACAAATTAATCCAAATTAATGGATGGAGCCATGGTAGGAGCTGAGGGTGGGGGTGGGTGAAGGAGACAGAATGGGGCAGAAAGAACAACTGGCAACGAATGTTGTTAATTTGGAGGCAAGGAATTCCATGACTTCTTCACACTTGGCATTGGGGATGTGATGATTGAGGATGCTTGAGGGGACACACGGACAAGGTGGTGTGAAGTGGAGTCCCAACATCACACAAACACTTACTAAAGTCATAGCTAAAGGACTTTAGTCCTTACTAAAGTCCTCTAGACATGAAAGGCGTTCTATAATTGTCATTTTGTTGCGGTTGTTGTTATAATGAAGGTCTTCATTTAGTAGCACGTTGTTAATCTTTGCATTTTTATAGAGCGTTTATAACATCAAAACACTGATAAGTGTATTTGGAACTAAATCTAGCAGTTAAAAAAGATTCAGCCAATCCCCTTTCAATAAAAAAGTACAGTACACTTAATGATTGATTTAATTTATAATTGAATAATACACCATCAAGCTAGGTTCTTGGACTACAGTTCATTGAGCAATTGGCTACTGAGTTACGCCCACAAAATACACGGACAATTCACTTTACAATTTACAGGGTAACGTAAATTATACCGTATATATGACAACTGAATTAAAAATATAGAAATTGTAAACATTTTTGAACCCCTAACCTTCCACCATATATCTGGTGGAAGGATATACCACCAGATACAGGATGACCAAAATGTTGATATATTTCAATGTCTCTATCTTGAAGATATGTTGATATTTGTGGGATTTTTTAGTTAATAGGGTAGTTATCATGACTTTTTAGTCACCCTGTTTTCTGTGAAGTACTTCGAACATAAGAACATAAGAATTAGGAGCAGGAGTAGGCCATTCGGCCCCTCGAGCCTGCCCCGCCATTTGATAAAATCATGGCTGATCTTTTGACCTAACTCTAATTACCTGCCCTATCCCCATATCGGGTTAGGGCAGGTAATCCCTCGATTTTTAAAAAATCTATCAGTCTCAGCCTTGAAAATGTTCAAGGACTGAGCATCTACAGCCTTCTTGGGTAGTGAATTCCATAAATTCACTACCCTCTGAGTGAATCAGATATTCATTGATCAGTGAATGATCTAATAAGGTCATTCTTTGCATCTTAATGATCTGATAAGGCACTATATCAAATGTAAAGATTATTATAATTCCTGGGTAAGTTTCAATAGCTTCAGTCAACAGTGATTTCAGAGCAATGCAATCTTAAGATTACAGCCCTTCTCAAAGTTGCAAAATTAAATAAAACTTATTTATATTGATAATTCTAATGAGTTGCTCAATCAGAAATGTTGCCACTATATCTCACTCTCTAGCACTCTAAAAGTCCCTCTGCCACGCACTCTCCCTTTCTCCTTTGAAAACTAACCTTAAAAGCCTTCATCCTTGCCTTCAGTCATCTCCCTCCTACCCCAAACTCCTCTGTGAACGCCCTTGTATAAGTACAAGTTATTGCTAATCTGTGTTATTCGTCTCCTAAATGTCATGAAAAATGCCTACACAGCACCATACCACTACCAATTACAGTGAAAATATACATTCAAAAAGTAATACAATTATCTGTAGGGAAGACAGCTCTCTGTAAAGTACACCAGTCTTCCTTTGATACACAGAACAACAACAAACAACAAAATTACATTTGTATAGCGCCTTTCATGTCGGGAGGACGTCCCAAGACACTGAACATGCTTCCAGTATCTATTTCCAGGATCTAATTTCCAGTATCTATGGTGGTAATTTGTGTTTAGACTTTAGCCACTTATTAACAATAGATTTCCAAACAGGTATTTTCCAAATCACTTAACAAGAGCAATGCTTACTGGGAGGATGTGGTTTTCAATGCTTCTTTACGAGTTTAAAATCATTGTCTTCACCTTCAGTGCCCTTCAATCGTGTTGCTCTGCCATACTTCTGTGACCTCCTAAACCCTTACTAACCTGTCCACTCCCTCCGCTCACCAGGGATTGGAATGCTCCCCCTCCTCTACCCTGCCTACTCCACCCTTAGTGTTTGGGCCTTCAGACTCTCTAGAACTCTATCCTGGAGTCCTCAGCCACGCTCCCTCCCACGCATCCTTCACAAGGCCTGACTCAACACCTTGATCTTGTGCCTTTGATCATCTTCCCTCCTGACGTGAAAGACACTATACAAGTGTAATTTTGTTGCTTTGTTCCCACCATTAACAGCCACACCACCCCAACACCCCCATCCTCTAACACACAGATTGCTCCAGCACCTTGGGATTTCTTCCTGACGTGGTTTCGTATAAATGCTTTATGTCCCCCTCCCTACAGGCCACACCATCAGCAGATGGGCTTTCAGTATTCTGTCCTCTCTCTTTAGAATTCCATCTCAGAGTCTCTACCCTTCCTTTTTATTTAAAAAAAAGGCATGTCTCAAAACAAACCTCTTCAACTGAGTTTTCACCTTTCCCTTCCCTATCCTCCTGGCTCAAGTGAAATATTTTGAGAAATTTCTCCTGACATGAAAAGCATCGGTATTGTATCAGTCAACGATATTGTATAACAAATATTGTATAACACTGTTACCACTTATTGTACAACAATGAACAACAACAACAACAACAAATTACATTTATAGAGCGCCTTTCACGTCGGGAGGACGTCCCAAGGCGCTGCACAGGAGGCGTGTAACCGGAGCTGAGAGGGGAGTGTTTGGGAAGGGGTGAGACACGAAGGGGAGGTCGAAAAATTCGGGGTGGAACAAAAGGCACGATCAAAGAGGAGTCTTCAGACCGGCCTTGAAAGAGGAAAGGGAAGAAACGAGACGGAGGGATTGAGGGATGGCATTCCACAGGGTGGGAGCGGAGAAACTGAAGGCCCGGCCTCCGATGGTGGGGCGGTTTGGGCGGGGGGCTTGGAGCAGGCCAAGTCCTGTTGAACGGAGGGTCCGGGTGGGCTTGTAGGGGAAAGTAGATTGGTTAAATAGGGCGGGGCAAGGCCGTGTAAGGCCTTGAAGGTGAGGACGAGGATCTTGAACTCGATCCTCTGCAGAATGGGGAGCCAATGGAGACGGGCGAGGCATGCAAGGCATGGACAGGGAGACCTACAAGCCAGACCTTGCCTGACTGACAAGGAAACTGTACGGCTGACAAATATCTGAAAACCGAGAAATTACAATAAAAATGTAAAATTGTGAAAAGAGCTCTTTGTATGGTGGAAATGCTTTGTCCTCTGGCAGAGTGAAGGCAATACCATTTCAGGATTTATTAAACAATTTACCTTTTTAGCTTCGAAAACCCAATGGCTTTTCCCATCTTCATCAATCTGGTTCCACCAGCGCAGACCAACCAGCAGCCGGCCCGTTACATTCTGCAGTCAACAAACCACAGCTTTAGGCTCCAGACTCCCAAATTATTAATAATATCAGGGAGCTCTGTCGGGTAGTGAATTGCGCATTTGTCTGGCAAACAAATCGATCCGGGTTCGATTTCCGGGCAGGCAAAACTTCAGCCAAGTTTTCTTACTCTGCATGCCTCTGGTTACCTAGCAGTGAGCAGGAACCCAGTTGTTAGTTAATTGGCATATCGCTTTCCGGGGATAATAATCCTTTGCAAAACATGTTTTGGGTCGAACCACGGCTGTTTGTAGAACAATGCTATGCGCAATTGGTTGCCATGTTTTGCCCACAACATACAGTCAATCAATCCATTTTACAATATATTCTGTGAAGTGCTTTGAGATGTCTCAATGAGGTGATAAGGCGCTCTAGCAAAGGCCAGGATTATGAATGTTATTATTAATATCCCGCTGCCCGCTATTATGGTGTCATGATAGTTAATTGTGTGGTTGAACAAACATTTCTCTGGACGTCAAATAGAAGGGGTTAGGAAAAATTCCTGGCACTGACTTTGCTCACAAGTACCAACTACCTGTCTCCAAGGCCACACAGCAAACCATCTAAACAAGTGTAACACAAAGTCATCATACATATGTAGTCAACAGTGATCCAGAGTCTGTCCAATGCACATTCCTTACCTTTACTGACCAAAAGTCAAAGGATAAAAGGAGAAGGATGGTCACGAAACAGGCGATAAAACTTCTGCTGAACCAGTCACAGAAGAGGTAGGTAATGATGGCACTTACACGGAAAAACAAGTGGAAAAACGTAGCTAGTGGATGCCTGCAATAAACAGAAGGTGTTAATAGCCTCAAAGAATTAACATTAAGAATCTCTAAGAATAACATATATAATAATGTATTTGATTAAAATACAGTACATCATGCAATGTATTAATAATATTCCTTGATAATAAACCTTACATTTGATATAGCGCTTTCACATCTTCTAGACATCTCAAAGCGCTTCACAGAATATACTGTAAAGTGAATTGACTGTATATTTGTGCATGAAATATGGCAGCCAATTGTGCACAGCAGTGTCCCACAAACAGTCATGGATTGAAATGACCAATTAACTGTGGTATAGTTTTTTTTTAACGGATTATTATCGGAATAAGAAAATTGCCCAAGGTTTCTACCTGCCTGAATTCGAACCCAGGTCTCACACTTGTAAGATGAGTGCTCTAACCACTGAGTTACAGGACTCCACAATATGATATTGTGCCTGTTAAATCTGGAGATGGTCCCCAAGCACTTCACAAACACTGTATTTGTAGGGAAAATGCAGTAGCCTAATTGCACACTGCAATATCCCACCAACAGCCATGTACTGTAGTTAGTAACCAATTTTATTTTTGGGATTGTTAGCCAGGACTTCTGTTTTCTAGTGCCATGGAAAATAAAAAATGCAGACACTACATTTAACAGTTATTTATGTGAAGTGCTGTGAGACATCTCGATGACACGCCAAGAAGGTATTTCAAATGCAGATTTGATATTCCGCAAGAAGAAATCAGAATAATCATTGCTTCACCTCAAGAACACCTAAAAAGAACTCTTAGATCAAAAATAATAATCCTTTTGTTTGATTATGGCCCCTTATCATGTCGTTGTTGTTGTTGTAACATCTTAAAGCACTTTGCAGAATATACTGCAAAGTGAATTGACTGTATATGTTGTGAGCAAAACAACAACAACTTGTATTTGTACAGTGCTCTTCATAAAGGGTGGTGCCTGTGGAAAAGCGAGACCACCGTATAAGGCCTGGGAGGCGCTCTCGGGCGCTTCCCCTGCCATCCGCTCTCGGACGCTTCCCCTGCCGTCAGGGGCATTGGCTGGGTTCAAGCTGTTGTTGTTGTTACTTTTATTGCTGTTGATTGATCCCCCCCCTTTTTCTTCCTTTCCCCCTTTCTCTCCCCCCTTTTCCTCCCTTCTTTGCCTCTCTCTACCCCCCTCTTTACTTCCCTCTTTCTTTGCTCCCTTTTCTCCCACCCCCCTTTTCCCCTTTCCCTCCCTCTTTCCCCTTACCCCTTTCTCCCCCCCATTTCTCCCTGTTTTTAACCCACTCCACCTTTCCCTCCCTCTCCCCCCTTTCTCTCCCTGACTTTATCCCCACTCCACCCCATGACTGTTTGTGGGACACTGCTGTGTGCAATTGGCTGCCGCGTTTCGCCCACAAATGTACAGTCAATTCACTTTATAGTATATTCTGTGAAACACTTTGAGATGTCAAGAAGACAAGAAAAGCGCTGTATCAAATGCAAATATTAGGCCTATTATTATAAGAGGCTTTGAGGCGGAGAGAATGAGGCAGGAAGTTCCAGAGGGTCAGGGCATAAGTTTGAAATTTACATAATGAAGTTTACTTAAGCCTCAAGAAAAACCACCTCAAAAGCCATTGTCCACTGAAGTCACAAAATTCACGGGTTGTCTAATCTTCTCTTGTCTTTCCCCCGCAACTGCCTTTATAAACATTGCTACAGACCAAAAGGGGAAAACCAGCTAACATCAACGTCTTTATTAATCCTTTTCTAAAAACCTGTAAGGGTTCTTTCACAGATATTATTTGGACCTGGGGATTTTTTGTAGTTTTACTTTTTACAGTAAATGTCTGCATGTGTCTGGTTTACTATGGCTTTACTATAATCTCGATTTGATTCACAGGATATTTGGCAAATAACAATTTGGCAAATAACCCCTTCTATGAAACAGTGTTAACGTTTAAATCCTAACCGGCGCTTGGAGAAATATTAACCACAAGTACTATGAGGACTCCAGCCAAATAGATTAACTATTCAAATACATCTGATGTATTCCAGTAACATACCAACTCTTCCCAAATAAGGTAACACAAGTGTAAAAAACAATAGGTTACAGATAAATGCAGAATCAGAGAGTCAGTAAGAATATCCTCCTCCTCCTGGATCGTTTTGAAGAAGTGAAACAAACAGTATTAATCCAAGTTAATCAAGACAGTTCAGCATTTTCTACCCTATTCCTGTTAACAAGCTTAGTGTTTGAGCACTAAGGTTTTAGCACCAAGTGTTTTAGCATTGCGGAACAAAAACAGGTGTCATGTGACAAGTCACCACTCGTTGCAAAGTGCATTCACCCTTCAATTCACTTTCCCTTTACTGTAAACGCCTCAGCTGCAAAGAATTACGGAAATTGGCACAAGGAAAATAGAAGGCTAGGGATTTTTCGGGGACAGCCAGGTGTCTGATACAAGTGAACGCCCAATCACTATGTGAAAATAATTCTCTAAACCAGACAGTATCAACAACAAAATTACATGTGTATAGCGCTTTTCACATCAGGATGTCCCAAGGTGCTGGACAGTCTTGTTTCAGACCCACGTTGGGGATCGGGATCAGGGTGAGTGGAAAGAAGGGAGGGGAAGGGGTTAACCGATAAGACCGTCGAGAGGAGGGTCTTGAGGCGAGACTTGAGGGAGAAGGTGAGGTGGAATTTGCAGGATGGAATTTCAGAGGTTGGGAGCAGAGTGGCTTAAGTCTCGCCCGCCAATGGTGGGGCTGGTGGGGAGGAGGACACGGAGCATGTCTGAGCCCTCTGAGCGGAGAGGTTGGTAGGAGTTTAGGAAACTGCAGGGGTAGGGTAGGGCAAGGCCATGGAGGGCTTTAATTGTACACCGAAAATTATAAAATTTGGGGGTTAATAGCAGCACTCTCTCCCTCTCTGGAGGAATGTGTGTGCAATGAGGCACACCTGCTTTTTGAAAGCCAATATTGAGGTACAAATCCTCTGAAGAACATCCTTAGCTAATGTAATGCTAAATGGTAAATTTGCCTCACCTCAACAGACAAACAAGGATGATAATAATAGAATAAGCCACAAGTCGGCAATGAGGGAGAAAAAACGATACAGTATTATTCTCAGCCATTGGCTAAAACCATGTTAAACTCTTTCATTAAAAATAGAACCATAGAAACGTGCAACACTATTGATGGGTAACCACCTTGTCACAGGTTTGCATTAAAATTACTATCAGATGGCCAGTTCGAATCATTCCAATCAGAAACCCATTGAACCAGCGAAGTTTTTGTCTTTTATATTTCTAAAACAAAAGGAATAGGTTTTGTCACATATGTAGTTAAAGGTGGGGCAAATAGTGTGGAGGGAGAGAAGGAAAGTTTATACTGGGCAAAGGTGAGGTTGGGATGGCAGTCATAGTTGGCAACAGTGGCAACGGCTAAGTCAATCAAGAAGGTGGTGCTGCCTGTATTTTCACAGTGTAAAGGTACATGGGCTAGATTGCTAAAACAATCAGTTGCTCAAAGGTTATAATATCTGAGACTTTCTGACAATATGATAAAGAAAGTTCCCTATCATGCTTAATATCAGAAAGCGTTTCGAAGGATGTGTGTGAAGCGTAAAATAATATTTCTTGCATCTGATCCAGTGCCTTATTAAGTCATTGACACGTCTCAAAGTGCTTCGTAGGAAATACTGCAAAGTTTGGTGAATGTGCATTTCGTGGGTGAAACGCAGAAACATGTTTAGACACACAATGTGCCACAAACAGGAATGGAGTGAGTGGCCACCTTTATTAAGGGGATTGTTGGCCAGGACACTGGGAGAGATAAACTCTCCTTCTCTCTTCGTTTAGCGCCACAAGATCTTTAACGTCGGGATCTCAGTTTAACGTTTCATCTAAGGACAGCACCTCCGACAATGTCACACACCCCATATCACTGTATTGGAGCATCAGCTTAGACTATGTGATTCCAAAGTCCCGACTTGGAGCATGAACCTACAACATCAGACTCAGAGGCAAGATTCCTAACACACCCTGAAGATTGGAAATGCTAGAGGACTGGGGGAGTGGGAGGAAACCGAAGGTTGATCTTCACCTTATTTTATTTTTCCTCAATGCCAGTTCTTCCTCCTCAGCTCGAAGTCCAACGATACATCCTCGGTGTCATCCATCATCACCTGAAGATAGCATAATGTCAGAAAGTGTGCAAGCCAGGGGAATGAAGAGTTAGGAAGAGAGGGAGAGCAGTTGGAGGGGAACAGAGAGAGAAGTGGGAACATGGGAGAGAGGAACAATGGGAGGGGTCAGTGGTGGAGAGAAGGTGAGGGAAGTGGTGGA